>JASAMZ010002325.1:0-17732 GCA_030248115.1 Linhomoeus sp. GSCO2_2
GTCGACTCTTGTGGTCAGCTACGTCTGCCACGTGGTCGGGCTGGTCTCCTTCTCCTGTTGGGCCTCCCGTTGGTGGCAATTTGCCACGGCCGCCTGTGTTTTCGGGATGGGCCATGGCCTGTTCCTGGCCGGTAACGTGGTCGTTATGCTGGACCTGTTCGGCCCTGCGTTTATGACCAGGGTCATTGGCCTGGCCGTGGGTGCTGGAGGCTGTGGAATATTTACTCTGACGCCTGCTGCGGGTGAGAAAATCCTTTGGCGTCTGTCAGTGAGCGAACAAGAGGAGAATTCATTAGGTTTTCAGGGGCACTAGTGGACCGCTTCGAGGACAGACGGATGGCCTTCTGGCTAGCAGCAGTCGTCGGCTGCATCGCGTGCCTTCTTTGCGCTGTGCTCTACCTCTTGCAACTGTTTGGAGAGAGGACGTTCGAGCCAAGACGCTCAGTGGTCGACGACGACCTCGATGACAACGGCCCAGTGGAAGAAGAGCAACCAGTTTGACGTCAGATGAGCTTTCTGGGCGTTTTAGTGGTAAGGTCACTTCACGTTCCCCTGAGCCGTGTCTTAGTCGCATCCCGTGATCGTCCCAGATTCAATTCGAATAAACTTCCTACGTCAAGCAATAGTCAATACGGACGAAGAGTAACCTACACGTATACAGCTGATTTCCAGCCATTCTCAAAAGTGGTGCTTTACACAACCCGGAGTTTGGCACACTGTTTGAATACGGTTGCGATAAGGTATTTCACCCGCAAGAGGAATACATAGGTACATAGACACAGGCCTAGCAACCAAACTTTCTAAGGAGCAACGATTGGCCCTCGTCTGTTCTCAGTCGTCTGCTTCTGGCGCATCGCTTGAACTGGTGTTGACTTTTCTCTGAACAAAGTTTTGGCTGAGGAAGCTCAATTGATACCATATTCCACCACTGAATACCCATACCGTATTCCGACGACATCGAGCAGCTTGGACCGCGTCGGCCTTGAGAGGAGCACCAACATCCAGGGATTGATCCAACAGAACACCTCGTTCAAAATGTACCTAAAAACTTAATGTATCAGGGTACAATTGCCTCATTCAAAGACTGGCGAGCGCACGTTGGAGGGCAGGGTACAAAATTTCGCCCTCACCAGGCGCGTATCAGCAGGACCATGTGTGAGAGAGGATCGCTTGTCATGAGAGGGATCAGCTTGTGAACGGCTAGCAAGCCCATGGCCAAGAAGACCGTGAAGCCGACAATGGAAAAGCTGAAAGTGGACATCAATGTCGCAATACTCTGATATTAACACTGACATCGATATCCCGATGCACCGAGTGGTGGCCTCCAGTGTGCCTCTTTGATTGGACTGAGCCTGGCTGTCTCCTATTCCCATGCCCTTCAACTTGTACACCCCGACCACATACAGGACCAGAGACACGATTGTCATGCTGCAGTTGAAGAGCAGTGCGCCGAGAAACGCTCGCACCTGTGTCAATTCAATCAAACTGCAACGTATGCACAAAACGTCTCATCAACACGGCACACGGCAGTTGAAGCGGCGTACCTCGTCGTCTTTGCTAACAAATGCCATGGCCAGGAATTCTGTACCATTCGTGCCGAATTTGGCGAATTCGAATTGCGAGCCGTAGAGAAGCAGCTGATCCAGCGCCAAGGCCGTCACGATAGAAGCGATGACGCTCAGCGCCGTCGTTTTCCAAGACCAAATCTGCAAAATCAGCAGACAATACATGGCAACAATGTAACAATTTCTATTCTCCAATAGACAAACGCACGCTGTCGATTGGTGCGCCCATCCCAGGGCGATGCACCGATTCAGGGCGACGACAGTGACCATGGCGTATTGGTACGTTTGAATGACCGCAATCAGTCGGTAGACGACCGAAGCCAGCCACTGATTAGACAGGAAGAATTCTTGGAATAGCCCATACGTCTGGGTCTTCATCAGTGTGTAATCTACGACCAGATTGGACAGATCTCCCAATCCGAGAAAGAAGGCCAGGTGAAAGAAACTGCCGATGAACGGCTCTTGGTTACGGTACTTGACAATGGTGTAGAGCAACAGAGCGTACAGCGCCCACGAGACGACCGCTCCGCCCAGCATAAAGGGCTCGTAAAGTGGAAAATTGGCCAACATGCAGGTACAGTACGTACTATGTATGTAGGTTGGTCTATCGAGACTGGGTTCGGATGGTACGACCGAGTAGGTACGCGGTTCTCACTCGAACGGGCTTCCAGACAAAGAGAAGGCGCAGGATATGGGCATAAGAAGTAGCCTTTCCGTCTGGCAAAACACAGAATGAAGCAAGCGCGGACATGTTTGTCGGCACACTTCACGCTCCTTCCGGAAAATGTCATTGCGTCGACGGGTTGAGTCAGCCAGTGGGTGCTGCCGTAAGTACAATGAACTTGAATGGCTTCTAACGTCTGACCAGAACTGTGGGAAATCACTGTACCGCTTTATGGACTACACAAACGGAACTTCCATAGACAGACAACGTTCATTCGTTCTTCTTGCTGACACCGACTCAATTGACGCCTTAGTTCCCGTGCACAATGTCACTTCGTGCCCCACTTACTACATATATGTAATCGCTCCTATATTACATCGTCTCCGATTCGGATCGAATGACGTGTAAGAAGTTCTTAACGTACACAGGAGCAGACGACAGTTGTACCGTACCGTATGTACATATCTACCGCGCAGTATGCCATTTGCGGCCAATTCAAAGAATCGGTGTTCTACTCAATACAGCATGAAGGCTTAACATGCTGCTGTGACACGGGGTACAACGTGAATCCAGAGGTTTAGCCAACTACATAACTAAGGAGCAACAATTGGTCCTCGTCTGTTCTCAGTCGTCTGCTTCTGTCGCACCGCTTGAACCGGTGTTGACTTCCCTCTGAATGAAAGGAACGCGGGCGTCGGCCGAGGAAAGTCGATCCGTTATTTGGCGCCAACCAATACCGTATTCCGATAACGTCGAGCAACTTGGCCCGCGTCGGTTTCGAGAGCAGCACCAGCATCCAGGGATTGATCCAGCAAAACACCTCGTTCAGAATGTACCTGAATACGTAGCAGTGCTTATTCATGTTGACATTGGTGGGCGTCAGGCGGGAGCGGCTATGACCTGACGGTGACAGACATTTACGACACAAAGCCTCACCAGGCGCGTATGAGCAGGACCATGTGTGAGAGGGGATCGCTGGTCATGAGGGGGATCAGCTTGTGAACGGCCAGCAAGCCCATGGCCAAGAAGACCGTGAAGCCGACAATTGAAAAGCTGAAATTGGAAAACGTCACATATCTACTGGTAGGAGGACGACTGCCACTCGACAGTGCATTGTACCGAGTGGTAGCAGAGAGTGTCTCCAGGGTGCCTCTTTGATTGGGCTGAGCCTGGCTGTCTCCAATGGCCTTGCCCTTCAACTTGACCACGCCGACCACATACAGGACTAGAGAGACGAGAGTCATTCCGCAGTTGAAGAGCAGCAGGCCGAGAAACGCGCGCACCTGAAGCACAAATTGAGAAGTGTCGAACAAACTGTCAACATTTGAGGGGACGGACCTCGTCGTCCTTGTTTACAAACGCCATGGCCACGAATTCCGTGCCGTTCGAGCCGAATCTGGCGAACACGAACTGCGAGCCGAAGTAGAGCAGCTGATCCATCGCCAGAGCCGCCGCGAGACTGACGAGCACACTCATCGCCGTCGTCTTCCATGTCCAAATCTGCACAGTCGTTAGAACACTTCAACAATGGGAACAACTCGACGTTACACGCAATCTACAGGGTGGCCCACGGTGGGTTTGCCAACTTTGTTCGTTCACTGTATGAGATTGCGCTAACCGATTGATCTGAAATTTTGGCTGCTTGTAGTTTCATGTTCAACTTAGATATCCTCCAGGTGAAAGTCTTGTTACATTCTTCACGCGCAAGTGACAGAGCCGCAAAGCCAAACCCCTGATTTTCGAGGGTGGTCAACAAGTGAATCACCGTCATTCACGCAGTGTTGAACGCTGTGCGAAGCGATAAACGGCATTAGAAGGGCAAGAAAACAAGCTTTCAATTGACAAAAGAATGGACTTTGTAACGCAAACGACGCGCGAGGTACACCCAACCAAATTTGGTGGAAGTGTCCCTGCAAACCTCGTTGACCGCCTTCTGGTGCAGGTGGCGCCCGTTTCTCCTTCTACAGCACGATTTGACCAACTTTGGTTGGGTGTACCTCGCGCGTCGTTTGCGTTACAAAGTCCATTCTTTTGCCATCTGAAAGCTTGTTTTCTTACCTTTCCAATGCCGTTTACCGCTTCGCACAACGTTCAACACTGCGTAAATGACGGTTATTCACGTGTTGACCACACTCGAAAATCAGGGGTTTGGCTTTGCGGCTCTGTCACTTGCGCGTGATGCATTTTACAAACCTATCGCTTGGAGAGTATCTGAGTTGAACATGAAACTACAAACAACCAAAATTGCAGATCAATCGGTTAGCGCAATCTCATACAGTGAACGAACAAAGTTGGCAAACCCACCGTGGGCCACCCTGTACATACAAACGCACTCACTGCGCCCAATTGGTGCGCCCATCCCAGGGCGATGCATCGATTCAGGGCGACCACAGTGACCATGGCGTATTGGTACGTTTGAATGGCCGTAATCAGACGGTAGACGACCAATGCCAGCCACTGATTGGACAGGAAGAATTCTTGGAACAGGCCGTACGTCTGGGTCTTCATCAGTGTGTAATCGACCACTAGATTGGCCATATCGCCCATGCCGAGAAAGAAGGCCAAGTGAAAGAAACTGCCGGTGAATGGCTCCTGATTACGGTACTTGACGATGGTGTAGAGCAACAGAGCGTACAGTACCCACGAGACTACCGCTCCGCTCAACATAAAGGGCTCGTAGAGTGGAAAATTGGCTAACATTTTGCTTGGGTAGATTGATGTGTCGAAACTGAGTTCGGATCTAGGTACGATCGAGCGTGTAGTTCCTACTAGAACGGGCTTCGCAGACAAACAGACGGCGGAGGCTGTGGGTGTAAGTAGCCTTCTTCACGTCAGGCAAAACAAGAAGTAATAAAGCAAGGGCGGACATGTTTGCCGGATACTCGCACATCTCGCACTTTTTCCGGAAAGTGTATGTCGTTCGGTCAACGGAGTGAGTCTGTGGTGAGTCAGTCGTTGGGTGCTGCCGTAATAGGTACAGTGCACTGACAGACTTTTAAAACATCCGACCGGAACTGTTATGGGCTACGACACGCCACACAGCGACACAACTGTCACTGCTACAGACAGACTACGTGCGCTCGTTCTTGCTATTGACGTCAACTCATTCAGCGCCTTCGTTCTTCATCCGACGCTGCACCGTCGCTCCTGCCAGAGGTCTGTAGCGCGTGGGAGTCGCCTGGGCGGGCGGTAACACTTGAATCGGCGCCGCGGTTTGCTGCTTCCGTCTTCAAAAGGCAACCGCAACCTCAGCAATTTTGTACGTAGATTCAAGCGCGCGAAGATCGCCATACATACCGTAATCGCAGAGCGTCTAGCAGTTTGGTGCGCGTAGCCTTCGAGAATAAGACCAGCAGCCAGGGATTGATCCAGCAGAACAGCTCGTTCAGAATGAACCTGTGGTACAACAGTGTCAAGCACGCCATCACAATAAGAGTTGCACATGATTGTACAGTATGCAGCTACGGAACGAAGGTTGGAGTGCATTGGCAGGCAAACGAACGGCATACCAGGTCTGTGTAAGAAGGACCATGTGGGACTGCGGGTCGTTGACCAAAAGAGGGATCACTTTGTGAACGGTCAGTAGACTCATCACGAGCACGACTGCAAAGCCGACCAGGGAAAAGCTGAAACTGGCAAGATTGTAAGTTTAGCACTTTGCATTGAAGGTGCATATACCGTGGGTAAATCACCGAGTCGTGGCTGAGAAATTCTCCAGCGTTCCCCTTCCACCTTGACTGGACCAAAGCTGGGCGCTAGTACTGCTTGTGCCTCTCAGTTTTGCGGCACCCACCGCATAGAGTACTAGAGAAATTACCGTCATTGTGAAGAAGAGGACAAGCACGATGCCGAACGCTGCCACCTGAAAATGCCATACATACCTCTCCATTGTCATCATAGATAATGTACCTATCGTTCTCCTTCGCTTGCCCGGTTTCACAGTGCCTAATACCTTCACAAACTTTTCCTGTTATGTGCTTAAGCATTATGCAACTTATGAGCGCCAGACAAGTGGGCCCTCTGAGCCGACCTCTCTCTCCACGTCGGCAAAGACCATCGCAAGAAACTCGGTGCCGTTTGTGCCAAATTTGGCGAATACGGCGTCTGCTCCATGAAATATCAGCTGATTGACTAGCAGCGACAGAACAATAGACGTGACGACACTCAGCGACGTCATCTTCCACGTCCATGACTAAAATATTACGTTTGTTCCGAAAATACGTTTGTACATGCTCAATGAGGACGGCAAACCCACTACTTCCAGTTTCGTTCTCCAACCCAACGCGACGCATCGATTCAATGCCACGAAATCGACCATGAGGTACTGATACACTTGTATGAATGTGATCACTCGATAGACGACCAACGCCAGCCACTGATTCGACAAGAAGAACTCTTTCAATAGGCCGTACGTCTGAGTCTTCATCAGGCTGTACTCAACTGCCATGCAGGACAAATCGCCCAGACCGAGAAAGAAGGCCAGGTGAAAGAAGCTGCTGTTGAACGGCTCTTGACTACGGTATTTGACGATGGTGTACAGTAACCAAATATATAGGGCGCTCGATACAATAGCGCCAAAAATCATAATTGGCTCGTACGGAGGTAAATTCGCCAGTTCCAGCATGCTTAGTGGTTTAATGTTCTCCACCCGCAACGAAACAACTTCCGTAACTGAATGACATCGGCTAAGGTCGCAGCTCGCAGGTAGCGGATTCTCATCTATAGTAATCAAGGCAACCTTACCCTGATGAAATGCTGACAGGTACGTACGTTGATCTAGGCGAACCTTATGTCGACGAAAGGAGGCACCTACTAATGCAAGCGGCGACGACGCCCACGGGACGAACGCGTCTTTAATTGTCAGAACAATGCGACACTGATATCCGCACTTAGCGTAGTGCGCTCGCGAGCACGACGAAAACTGAACTCCGCGACTGAAGAAGCTTGTTTCTTGAATATGCATCACAAATATCTGTCTACCATTGCAAAGGAATCTCACAAGAACCGGCAAGGAGAAGCCCCTCCAGCAGGAGTCACAACAACAGTAAGCACAATACTACAGACAGGGTTACTGATCCGATGTAACAACTGACGTGGTCGTGATTCTTGATCTCACCTCCCTTTTGTGCACTGGCGGCAACTGGAGCTGGCATGACGACCTTCAAAGAAATTAGGAGAGCGCAATGCGCGGTCATTGGTCTTACAGGCAACTCCGTACTACGGGAACTCAGCGAGACACAAAATGGCCACCACCGAGACTAACGCCAGGACGACGTTGAAATCAGCCAGTGCTTTTTAACGCTCGCATGGTCTGCGGCACGCGGGGCGAGCCTCCCGTGTTGACGGTCGGCGCTCCAGCTCTGTTGCGCGCCGTCCCGGCCTGACCGGCAGCTTGAATCGGAACTGCTGCGGTCTGCGGATGCTTTCCACTGCAATCGACTTCTCTCACAAATGAAAAGTACCCAGGTAAGACAAGTAAGAGTATCGACACTCTCGAACACAACACCCACCACAGACGCAGCGCAGCGAGTAGTTTGGCCCGTGTGGCCTTCGAGAGCAGCACCAGTAGCCAGGGGTTGATCCAGCAGAACACCTCGTTCAAAATGTACCTGAGGAGTGAGAGCCTCAGAATCATGTGAATTTGCACTCAGCGTCGTCAACAGTGCCAACCGGACTATTCCATCGTCGTAGTCCACCAGCACTGGGGAACTTTCAACCCCATCCAAGCGCCCCCCCCCCCCCACCACACACACACACTCCACCTTCAATCCCCCCTCCACCACACTTCGCCCCCTCTCTTCCACCCCCCCCCCCCCCCCACACAGAGTTACTTGCCGTTTAGTCGACCGCTTTCATGACTGGCTATTGAGGGCTTTCACACGGCCTACCACTAACATTGTGGCCCTTCCTACAGCCAGCGAAACTGTTGCACCGGCCTACCAGGCTCGCATCAACAGGACCACATGGGATTGTGGGTCGCTCGTCATGAGCGGGATGAGCTTGTGCAGCGTCAGCAGGCCCATCACGAAGAACACAATGAAGCCGACCAACGAGAAGCTAAAATTAGCAGTCTCAATGGAAAATTCTAGTTTCGATAAATACGTAGCATTGTCCCGAGTCACCGTGCGGTCGCTGAAAACTTCTCCAGAGCTGCTCCAGCTTGGCCAGCTCGTGAGGACGACGTCCCCACGCCTACATTCTTCAGTTTGAGCGCGCCCACCACATACAGCGTCAAGGATACCGTAGTCAACGAACATATGATGGGCAGTAAGCGACCGTAGGTCTTGACCTGTGAGTGACAGCATTACATAAGATCTTGTTTGCAATCAAAATGACGCTATGGAACGATTCTACAGCATAGAAAGCAGCCCGCCTCATCGTCCTTGTCGAGAAAGATCATGGCCAGGAATTCGGTCCCATTGGAATCGAATTTTGCAAACTTGAATTCCGCCCCATGGAACAGAACCTGGTCGATCAGCAGGGCCAGCGCCAGGGACGCGAGAACGCTCAGCGCGGTCGCTTTCCACGTCCACATCTGTAGGCGTCAGATTAGACGAATCGCCATGAAATACCAAGTGCTGCACTCACAATGTCCAACTTCTGACGCCATCCCAAGGCGACGCAGCGATTCAACGCCACGAAATCCACCATCGAGTACTGGTACATTTGAATGGCCGTGATCAGGCGGTAAACAACGAGCGCCAGCCACTGATTCGACATGAAGAAGCCTTGGAACAGTCCGTAGTGGGCGTCTTCATCAAGCCGTAATCAACGGCCAAGTTAGACAAATCGCCCAATCCAAGGAAGAAGGTCAGGTGAAAGAAGCTGCTGTTGAAAGGCGCGTCTTTGCGGTACTTGACGATAGTGTACAACAACCACACGTAGAGGATACTGGAGACAGCGGCGCCGACGATCATGAGAGGTTCGTACGGGGGAAAATTCGCCAACATTTTTGTGAGGTTTTGGTACGAGAAGCGACACTGTACGATGGTGAGTCGCGTCGTCGTCAAAGCAAACGGGTCACGTAAGAGCAAGCAATCTTTGCAAAGCGCCAAAACGGGAAGAAAGGAAGCCATTTCGTGCACCATTAGGATCTCCTTCACTCACTACATTATCTTTGTATCTCTTACGTTTGCTTTCGCTGACAACAGGTTTCCTCTGTAGGGTAATCCGGATATGTTTTGCGAATCCGTGAGGCTTTGATTAACGTCAGGTCTTTTACCGAGGTCGATCATGGCCCATGATGGACCAGAAATGGTCGAGTATTGACCACTCGACTTCTGCGACTGATCTGTCGCCTTCCTTGGGGCCCATGTGGGTGGGGGGTCCGCAGCGGGGATGCCTACCTTTGATTTGGCGAAGGAGCCCGGACTATAAATTGCTGCGCCCGGGTCCTGGCCAGCCCCTAACCTACCCATGTTCCCGCGGTGGACCCGGTGAACTTGCGATGACAGGTCGCAGTAGTCGCAGACTACGGGGAACTCTCCCCTGGAGAAATCTGGGGGTCAAAGGGCCATCCAGAGGTCTCCCAGAGGGATACGCGCCTACCTGTGGATAGGGGAACCCCTGGGGCCCCTGAGGGATAGGCTGACGACGACCTCTGGACACCAACAGACGAGGCCTCACCCCTCCTTCTTCGAAAGGCTACAACAACAACATCCCCTTCCTTTCCTAGACATGCAAAGCAAAGAACCTCCTGTACGTATGATATGTTTGCGTAGGTAAAGATATGTCATGTCTGCGTATGTCCTGCGCATGTCTGCATAGGTAAGGTAAGCACAGTGACGGTTGCAAGTGGGAGTACAGTAACTTGGGCTTCTCTCATACGACTGTCACAAATCCAAGTTGGCCGCGTCCTGCATGGAAATTCCTGCATTGGAGGGCGAAGTGAAAGGGGGGTAATGGACTGGTTTCACCGTCGAGCTCAGCGGACTGACGTCTCTCCGTCGGTCTCAATGCCGCTGTATGTATGTCAGCTGGTTGTTCCGGCGCAGCGAGGCGGCAGGATAGGCCGGCCGCCTTCTTCCCATAGCAGGGGGGAGAACGGCCTGCCTAATCTGCAGTGTCGGACTTACCTACGGCCTGATGAAAGCATTGTGCGTTTGCGTCCCCGTCCAGCCTTCCTTTAGGTGCGCTGGCGCCGCGTAGAACCGGCGGTGGAGCTTCGATCCAGCTGCTTTGACTATTCCACCCTCTCCTCCGCCTCTATATGGACTGTGACACTCAGCGTGTCTGAATCACCCTGCGAAGAAGCCAGAGGAATACCAGAGAGGGCCGAGAAGAGGGGCGAAAGTGCAGCCAGCCAGCGAGCGGCCGCTTTCAAGGGGCTAATTCTTTCCGAGTGATATGCTAGCAGCTGCGCTTGTCCGATTGCCGACGGCTCTGCGCCCACCCAGATCCGTCTTCCTCTTGCCGGCTGAATGACACAGGTGTCGTTTAGTAGCGAAAACACAATCAGCTCGACGGCAGACCACTGCAGCCACTGACTAACCGACCTCTGCACTCTGCAGCCTCCATCCATGGGCAATCAGGCGGCCTCGATCCGGCGCAAGCGGGAGACGCGTGGCAGTCAGCATGCGGCCAGCGCTGAAGAACTCAATCGGCTGCTGCTGAAGACATCTCTGAGGAGGGGCAAGAAGGCCAGAAGGGGATGGCCCTACGAGGACGGCGCCACCGACTTCGACAAGATCTGCGAGGGCGTCTTCCTGGGATGCCAGTCAGTCAGATGCAGTTGGCAACTTGCCAGAATCCAACGGAGTTGTAGAAGATTGGCGAAAATTGGGAATTGCAGGGCGTTCGCCAAGAACTGCGAGGAGCTGAAGAAGCAGGAGATCACGCACGTTCTCAACTGCGCCGAAGGGAAGGGCTTCATGCACTGCGACACGTCCGAGAGCACATACTCGGGAACCGGCATACAATACAAGGGTTCGTATGTACGTTCACTTGGTGCGCAGAGGCGGGTGGATACGGTAGTTCGAATGTACTTCTCATAAACATACAAGTAGTGTAGTTACAGTAGGTGCTTGCACTGTGAATGAATGGGCGTTTGCACCACTTCAGGTATCCGAGCGAACGACACCGAGTTCTACGACCTGAGTCAGCACTTCGACGACTGCTCACAGTACATAGACGAGGTCGTCAAAGGGAATGGTGCGCGGTTCAAATAATTTTTTGCATTCGATGCAAAGTCGTGCCGACAAAAAGAATGGATTCCAGGCAACGTGCTGGTCCACTGCGTCCAGGGATTCAGTCGTTCGCCGGCCATTGTAGCAGCTTATCTCATGCTGAAGAAAGGTGAAGATCCCATCACCCAAAGCTCATAGCTTCTTCCACTCTATTTCCACTCTTGCTTTATCCCACAGACTACACGGCGCGCGAGGCGCTCAAGTTGATTCGGCAGAACCGTTTCGTCCACCCCAACGAGGGCTTTCTCCACTTGCTCGCCAGACTGGACGAGACGCTGCTCGAGCAACGACAAGCACAAGCGCAAGAAGCCAATAACGATGCAGATGCTGATGCAGTCGCCAGGCATGCACAAAACGACGCATCCTGACTTGATCTCAATGCAGCGAGCGTTAGCCCGGTTCCATTGTTCTGGGCGTAGAATGGGTTACGGTGGATCGAAACTGTACATGTGAAGTGTGATGCGACTCGGACGACGTCCAGCGAGCTACACAATGCGTATCAGAGCTGCCCGTTTGCCCTGTGATACGGTACTGCTGCATGAAGTGTTACAATCTCTGCGAAAATGTACTGGGCAGCTAAATGTCGCCCCTTCAAATGCTTGCTGCCTCTTATCACATTCACTGCGGCCACGAGGCATGAACTGTTGTGGGGTTACGCGAAAAACCGAATCACAAGTATTCGAATGGTGGCTGCCTGATTCCCTTGGTCTACCTACCTCAAAACATCTACCTCAAAACAAAAGTGAATCACCCGCTAATGGAATACCAGACAAGAAGCGAGTTAGCGATCGGCGAACCGCGCCAAGTGAGCAGGGTGCAACACAACCACAAAAGAGACCGGTTAGGGCTACTCACCGACGCTCTAGACAGCACAGTGGACACAGACAAAGGGAAGCAAAGTGTCATGAAACACACACAAACTGAATCTAGAAGAAGGGGTCGTCGTCTGCCCAGTCGTCATCGAGTAGCTGCTGCTCGGCGTTCTCCAAGTCCCAGCGCCTTCTCGGGGGCAGGGGCACGTCGGGGAAGCAGTCGGCGATCAGAGCGTCGATGGCCCTCTCCTCAGCCTCGCGCGTCATCACGCGCTCGAAGCCTGAGCATGCGTGCACGGGAATTGGGAATGGTGCGTGCCACAGGGCTGACAGGATGGCCTGCCCAACACACAATTACAATATATCCACCGATGGTCAAATGCAATGTGGGCCTAGCCCCCCCCCCCCCCCCCCCCCCCCCCCCCCCCCCACCCTTCCCCTTCTCCTCTCCTCTCCCTCTCTCTCGACACCACCCCCCCCCTCTTCTCGCATCCCCTCTCTCCTTCTTTATCATTCGCTTCGCCCCCCCCCCCCCCTCCCTTCTTGTCTCCCTCCCTTCCTCTCTATCGTTCACCCCTCCTGCCTACGTCGGTCATCTGATTTGGGGGAGGGAGGGGGGGGGGGGGGGGTCCGCCGGTTCATACAAACACGAATACAGTGTGGTCTAGCCTTTGCCCACTCCGCCACCGTACCGGGGTCGGCCTGTCCCCTGTGTATGATGCGCCGTTTCTGGTGCGCCCTCTGCGCCTTGAGCGTTGTCGTCTCGTGGTAGCGACAGCGATCACTCCGACACCTGTAGACGGCCGCGTCCAGGTGCCGATTGGCCACGTGGTTCTCCGCGTAGAACCTGAGTATGAGTGTGAGACGCGCGTCGGTACAGGAAGGGAGGCGACGGGTTGGACTGAGACCTGGTGATCTTGGTTCCCTGGTTGGGGAAGATGATCAGCCAGGAGCGACAGAGCACGCACTGGAAGGTGCCGATCGGAGGCCAAAAGTAGGGGGTGGGCACGCGCGGGTCCCTCATCCTTCCTTCCTCCCCCTCCGCTTGCTCCTCTTGCTGCCTCTCCAACTCCTGAAACAGATACCAGACCAGGGCTGAGCAGAGATCAGCCATTTGATATCGTAGACAATTTATTACAGAAGCTGAGTAGACTGGGCATCCACCGTCTCCTCCCTCTGTAAGAAAGCTCCCCACGCAACAGTCGGCATTGTGAGTTCCACAAAACGACGCCATTTCTCCAGCGCTCAACCAATTCCGTCTCCAACAGCCCTTTCTATACTCCAACCCAGTTTTCGATCAGAATTAACAATTTTCGCTCTTTTGGGCGAAGGGGGGCACCCTGTAGCATCCATACCTTCTGGTAGAGGTACCCGTAGATCTCTGGGCCGTGGACCATCGACTCCTGCTCCCCCACCAAGTCCTCCTGGGTGTATGCCAGCAGGAAGCGTACCAGAGTCGTCTTCTTCTTTCCATCCTCCACGTCGTCGACACGCTCGAACTCGGCCAGCAACTCCTCATGCAACGACTCACTCTCTTCCTCCTCATCCAGACGCTGAAAGCGAAAGGACGACAGTAATTACTATTTGTCGGCCAGAGTAGGTGAGACCCCTAACTCTGCGGCCGCCGTTCTCAAGCGTGATTGCATATGTCGTAGACCTATGTGATACCTTGACTTATCTGATACCATAGTACTACGAGAAGGAGGCATCTGGTAAGTCGAGACCTATCCGATACCCACTCGCTGGGCCTCTCCCAATCAGATAAGGACGCCCCGCTCGAGCGATTAACTCTTTGCGCAGCGTGATAATTTCGTCCCGCATAACAGGGAGCGGTGTTCGATTCATTTACTGCTACCCAATAGGGATACCAATCGGCCGGAACAAGTAGTCTCAGCAGCGCAGCTAGAACTGCGTGCCTTAGATGGCAAGAGAATCGCGAAGCGCGAAGCAGTCTTTGAGGTTCGTTCCTTCTCACCTGTCCTAGTTGCATTGGCAATGAACTGTGATTGTACTTTTCCTACAGGTGCGCGATGCGCTTCAGCCTGAAGTGGCCACCGTAGTAGGAGAGCGCCGAGTGTGGGTTAGATCGGCCGCACCTCATCATCTGGGCGCCACCGTTGAAGAGGCCAGGTTTCGTCGAGCCCACTATTTGTTTTACTTGAAAGACAGAAGTCGCTTTACTTGAAAGACGACGCAGTTATGATGCCTTAAAGAAGACTAAAGGTGGAAAGCGAGAAGCGAAGCTCACTGCGCAAAAGGTTAATCGCTCGAGCGGGGCGTCCTTATCTGAATGGGAGAGGCCCAGCGAGTGGGTATCCGATAGGTCTCGACTTACCAGATACCTCCTTCTCGTAGTACTATGGTATCAGATAGGTCAAGGTATCACATAGGTCTACGACACATATATCACGCCCCAATTTGGAGAGAGCATACTAGTGTGGTTCTAATGAAGCACCAAAAATTCAGACCATTCCATACAGTAGGGGCAAATAAACGGCATCGTTTTGCGCAAGGTCATGTCGAGAAATGAATGCGGCGTCTTTCACCCCAGGAGATCGCCTCGGAATTCTCCAGCTCCAGCACGATCTCTACCGGCGAAAAGGCGTTGCACCCCATTATCTACCTATATGGTGTCGCGCACCTTTTTGACACTCCTCCCCTCCAAAAGGGAGGAGTGCTATAGTGATGGTGCGGATTCTGCGTAAATTCAAACGTTCATAAGTCGGTCTAGAGTTGGCCGATCGGGGCGAAATTTTTTTTATTCGATAGGTCTCTGGATGGAAAAACCTGCATCGAAGGTCTCGACTTCCGTCCGGGACCCGATTTTTGGCAAGTTGCCAAAAACCCGATTTTTCGACCTCCGACGAACTTTGGACGCTTAGAATAGTGTTCCGGTAAAACGGAGCGAGACGAGCTTTGGGACAAATATGTGAAAGACATTGGGCTATCCGATGGTAGGGACGCCGTCGGGCTGGGTCCGGGTCTGCCCGGGCTGGGTAGCAAAAACCGGGTTTTTCGACCCAAAAGTAGGGTTTGATCTCCCGTTCGGCATTTTTTTGTTCTACAATGTAATGGTCCTTTATTTTCTCGATTTGAAGAACTCGGATAGCCTCATCCCGAATCGTTGTCAGAATCCCGGTCGGATGTCGTACGGGCCGGGAAATATTACCCAAAGTTGGGTTCCGGGTCTCTGGGCAAAATTTCGGGCAAGCGTAACTTTCGGTAGGGCGCTCCGACCGCAATGGGACAAAAACCATTCGATAACACCCGGCGAGCTCTACAACTTTGTAGTAGATCACTTTTTTCGGAGTGGCCGAATTTGGGGTGAAATTTTCAAAAAATCGATTTTTGGGTCCAAATTCAAAAGTTCTGCCATTCCCATTTTTTGCTGTGCTGATCGATTTCGACGACATTCACAGGGTTTTTTAGGCTTAGCAATACTTTTACTGTGGCAAAGTTTCAACTTTGGACGACGCTAATTGTTGGGCGAAATTTCAATTTTTCCAACAAATTTTCGGTATTTCGGTGCAATGTGGGGTCAGTTGAGACATTTCGGTGTCAGTTGGACGTCCACGTGATAGAGCATCAAAAGATACGTTGTTTTTCTTATAAGCAATTTTTTGTCCGACGCGTATTTTGGCGGGAAATTTGAATTCAAAATTTTGGCTGCGGGATTTGTCCCGTGCACCTACCGTGTAAGTACTCGATTCCGGCTTTTCGGTGATGCTGATCACGAATTTGGCGTTGTGTTTTCGTTTTAAGATGTGTGGGACCATTTTTGAAGAATTTGCTTGCCACCATACGTGCCCTCAAGTGGAAAACCTGGTTGTGTCAGTTCAGCTGAAGCTAGGTGTGTTGTATGTCAAATGTGGGGTATTGGAGGGTCACAATTCCGAATTTGCTATTAATTTTGCGATCAGAAGTGCCACTAAGCCTCACTGACATGTCTCGTTAATCAATGGGCAGCATGATTCAACTCCCACAATTCTTCTGAAAGAGGGGAGGAGTGCCCCGAGGGGCTCTGCCCCCGTCTACTAATCTTGTTTAGTGGGTGACAAGGTCTGAAATTTTGGATGCTTCATCAGAAACACCATGGAGTACGTCCTGTCGAGATTGGGACCTGGTATGTGCAGTCAGTCGAAAACGGCGCTCGCAGTTAAGGAGTCTCACTTTTCGGTCCATTCTATAGTTAGTCACAGCTTATTCCCATCCGCAAGACAATCAGCATTACCGTACCGTTGACAAGTCTGCACACTACTCAACCAAAGGTGGAGCGCAATTTCCCCTTACCAGGTCGACGTCGAGAACAATCGCACTCTGAGACGACGGGGACGGCGTTGGCTCCATGCTATCCACTGCAGCCATCTTTTCGAAGTTGAACTGACGCGACGTCGGTCGATCTCTAACTGGAGACAAAACGAGCCTAGAGCTGTACTACCGTAACCAGGTTACGGTAGTAACGGCAACCACCACACGGTAAAAGCCGGAAATCAGAAGACAACTGGCAACGCCAGAATTCCCCAGAATCTTGTAGTCAGGTCGGTAGGGTCTATTCCTTGTCCCACGAAACCCGAGCGAGAGAAATGAAAGACACGACGCAGTGAAAGAACGTCCCAGCCGCGAAAAACAAGTCTTGAGACCGGCGCACTCGAAGCACCTTCATGTCACACTTATAACCTCGATCTTCACAATACTGTAGTACAACGGCCAATCAATGCGTCATCGTAGTACTACTGCTACTGTCAAACGTTGCGACTACAGAGAACCAGAGTATCGACAAATGAGGGCATCTGGCACTACTACAAGAACAAGACCAATCATGCGCCGCCACTCAAACTACAGCAGCAGCTGCTTGAAGTGCTTCTCGTAGAGGTGTGGGTAGACGGTCTGGAACTTCTCCACGTGCGCTCTCTTCTGCTCCAGACTGAGAGAAGGGTCGTCGACCACCCCATTCAACATCTCTATCAGATGACCGTCCCTTCCCATCAGCGCCTCCGCCTCGAACTCCCTCGTCGACATCCGATTGCGACAGAAGTGCACGTCTGAAGGAAAAGAAAGGATCGACACGAAATATAATGAGTGGAATATTGAGCACTCTCCTTTCCCTCTTTTGGAAGGTGCCCCACGGACAAACCACCCCCCCCCCCCCCCATCCCAACTACCCCAATCCTCTCCTCCCACCTCTAACCCCCCCCCCCCCCTCCCCCCAATAAACCAACCACTCACCCAGTGTCCCGTCCCTGCTCCTCATACACCCCCCCCCCCTCCCCTTTCCAACCCACCGGGTTCCCCGCTGTGGTCCTCCTCAACCAACGCGGCGTCGGCCACCCTCTTAGCGAGAAACTTCCTCAGCGTATGGGGGCACGTCTGCATGGCCCCGTGGTTGGCCACCATGAAGTCCAGGATTTGTCTCTGGTGATTGCGCTTCAGGGTCGAGTCACACTTGAGAACAAACACACCCAAGGTCTCCAGCGCGTAGTCCAGGTTGGACAGCTGCAGTGGGAGG
>JASAMZ010002327.1:0-15545 GCA_030248115.1 Linhomoeus sp. GSCO2_2
GGCCGGAAAGCGTGCTTTCGCGGCAAAGTAATTTGCAACGTGTTCAGCGTCCGAAAGTTTTCGGTCTAGACGAACTGGCTTGACCATTTTCGAGTTGTCGCGCCGGCCGCGCCGAATTTTGAATCCATCGACTGTCGAAATTGTGTCTTTCACTTTGTTTCGGGGGTTTCTGACGACATTGAACACGAAATCGGTGTTTGTTGGGATTTGGGATGCCTTCCTGCTTTTCGGCACCCGGCCGGCCAAAAATTGGTACAGGATCAGATCTTCAAAATTGCGTTGACAGTTATGGGCTTTCTGACGCCGCAGAATGCGAACCCGGTGTTTGTTTAGCGATTTGCGGTGCATTTAGGCTGGTTTTGGCCGAATACTCACACTCTGTAAAATTTCGTGAAATTACAAAAACCATCCGCCATTGGATTTGCTGCGCCTGCGGTACGCCGTCCATATCAGACGCACTGGGGGAGGCATTATACGCACGCGCAATCGAACCGAGTTATAGGAGCATCGTACTATGGCGCTACGCCGGTCCACGACGCCGTCCACCCCAGCGGGGGAGCCCCACTGTGTAGCGTAGATAAGGCGCGCCTGTACAATTGGGGCACCGCTGGCGTCTTATCATTGTGAGTGGCTATAGACGGTCAGCAGTACATCAGACCAGCCTCGCTCATGGTGGTCAGTACAGCTTGCTCCGACACGTCACTTGCGCCACATCGGCCTCTAAGTGTATGGCATCTGCTTAGGCCCAAATTGTCGTCGCACGATTCTTTTAAGTCCTTTAGTTGTATTAAATTGTAAGAAAACGCCAAGTCGTGGAGCACGACGACCACGTTGACGACGACGGCGACTACGTTGAGGAGCGCGACGACCAAGACGACAACGACGACCTCTTCGAAAACGCGAGAGAGTATCCGGGGGGCTCGTGAGGTCTGAGAAGCGTCTTTTATTGACCTTGAAATGGGATGGCCTATTCCGTTTGCTCCCTTTGTTATGTTGATAGGACGCCTGCTTTGCGCGGTCTTCTCCGGTATGCTATGGGTACCACACTAACCCCTTTGGAGTCAGTTGAGTTAATCTTTCGTGTCAACGCGCGTCAGACCAACACGAATACTTATCTAAACAGTCGACTGCATCCAATATCTGTGGGAGAGGAAGTGGCGCTCTCTAGAGATCCTATGGACTCTACAGCGGTTGCCGAAAGGTCTAACCTAGCGTTCACACAGGCCAGAAGTCACAGATCGCGTAAACTTTATCCATTTGTAAGGTGGCGGCGTATTCCTTAGCGGAAGGCAGACAATATCGGGTCTCTGTTTCTACCAGTTCCGCGCCGATTTGCTTGACGAATTTCTGCACAATTCGACGTTTGGGAAGTCCTGGGATGAACAGGCCTCTGCCGAAAGGGAGCGCCCTCTCTCCCAGCAGACAAAATAGGGAGTAGGCAATCGCAGGAGCGTTGCATAGCCTGTTTGACGTACGGTAGCTCTGCAATAGGCGCGTCAAAGGCAGCGCAAATATGTACGCGAAATCCAGCATCAAAACGACCCAGCCTAATTGTTTAGATTGATTGACATACCACAAATCCTCCAATAATACGCCTCTCCTGACCATCCTCACGAACAGCAGTCCGTCGAAGGAGGAAAGGGGGAGGGACGCTTATTGGAAGATTTAAGATATTTGAGGAGCGCTTATTGGAGAGCTACAGTAACCTCTGGTCTATGCAGCGCCCCCCTCGTCGGAGTCGGCGTAAAGCGGCTGAATGGAGAGGGAGTCGGCGACTGGGCGCAAGACGCCGTAACCGACCCACTTTGACTCTTCTTTCTCGTCGAGCGCCGCGATGCCCACTGGAGAAAACAGCACTGGAAACAAACGACGGGAATACCGTAGTACTGTTGAAAATACTCGCATGGATTTCATGCAATACATTCGGAATGGCGCACCCCAGGAATGAGATTAGCGCATAGGGAAGGAAGGGCATTTGGGGGGGGGAGGTCGGGTCATTCTTTGAAAACGAGTAGTGTGTGGTGAGTGAACCGGACTTCACAGCTTTTGCTGGCCAGTGAAATCTGTCAAGGTCTCACCTTCATCGTCTCTATCGAAGCACCAGGCATGTAGGAAGTCTGTCCGATCTAGTCGACACACAGACCTGTCAAACTCCACAACTTTCGTGAATATATCTGGGCAGATTGCTTTGTAGAGAACTGTGTGGTCTCTATCGGCAGCCGGGGACGGAACTTTTGTCAGACGCTTGGCATCGATGTAGAAACCCTGAAATTATTCCAATCTACCAGTAGCTACTGTCACTAAAAACTTTTGTGACTACTGTAGAACAGCAAACGTAGGCATGTACGCGGGTTGACCGCTGCTGACCAATTTCGCGCAAAAAGAATTCGCTGCCGGCTGACACGGCTAACATGTACTTACCTATTTCGCGTATAAAACTTTTGCAGACAGACGGCTTATGCGAAATTCGCAGAAGTGCCCACAAAAGTTTGCTGTTTTACAGTATAACACCATACCATACACTGTCGCTGCTTTGTCGCAAAACTTTGTTATGCGTAAATCAGCCGTCACTTGATTTTTGGCGGCAGAACGCAACTTTCCAATTTGCGTGGTCATTTATTCACCTGAAATTTGTCCAGCCAAACGTTCGGCGCGCCGACAGTGTTCAAAAGTCTGTGAACATAGTTGAAAGTCGCCGTTCCGAAGTTGAGCATTGGTTTATCCACATCGGCAAGCAACCTTTTCGCCAGACCCATTCTTCTATGGCTGTGGCGAATGGCGACGACATAGCCGTAGCAGTGGCCGTTCGGCAAGACATTCTGCACCCCACATCCCACCACCTGAAGAAACACAGATAGAAAGCTGCGATGGTTCCACACGCCACTTAGAAACCAAAGGAATTTTGGTTAACTGGGAAGCACTTGACGTGGAACAGAGATCGAGATCGGTTGCCTCAACTGACGAAAAAAAAATTAGAATTGCGCACTCAGAGACATTGGCAATGCTGGGTGTGGGTTTCACCAGTTTTAGTTTCAACATATCATAAGAAGACAGACGCGCGTCTGCAAAGGCGGCACTGCGCAGTGGTACATAGACTAGAGCCTTAAGCCCGTAGGAGAATGTCTATGGTCAATAGCACATGGGCAATCTGCAGAGCATGAAGGATACAATACAATCATCAAATTCAGTGCAGTGCAGGACATTAAACTTAGATCTCAAGTCATTTGACACTGTGCCCCTGCCAGGGTCTACATTTAGGATCACACCAATTCCTGTGCCTACACAATCGACATGTCGGCTTAGCCAGTAGACAATTGGGTTTAGCCCATAGGACATTTCAGATAGATTTCAAGTCATTCAACCTGTGCCCCTGCCAGTGCCTACGTTGAGGATTGCACCAGCTCCCATGCCTGTAAATACACAATTGACACCTGAGGTTAGCCTGCAGACGTTTGGGCTTAGCCAATTGAGCATTTCAAATAGATCTCAAGCCATTTAAAATAGATCCAGAATAGTTTGATGTTGTGGACTTGCCAGTGCATGGAGTGCCTGCGAATACACTTTGGAGTCTCACAACGACAACTCTTTGGTGAGTGGTGACACTGCAAATGTCCCTCGCAACGAATTAAAGTTGATATTTTGCGTGTTGGCATACAGTGCGCGCGTCATTGCCACTGTGGCCGCCGTTTGAATCAGCATGGTTTAGCAAATTGTTGAAATTTTATGGAATTAAGGCATAGACCAAAGTCGAGACCCCAAAATGGCATCCTTCCAGTCCATGACGGTCAGTTTAAGCTATAGATCTCCAGGATCCGTCGCCCGAGTCGCGAGAAAATCGCCGGACAAACAGACAAACAAACAAACAAACAGACTCTATGCCGCTTAGTATATAGGACTAGAGCCTTTAGCCCGTAGGAGAATCTCTATGGTCAGTAGCCGTTTGGAGTCTCACAACGACAACTCTTTAGTGTTAGCCCTTAGACAATTGGATTTACCCCTTAGGACATTTCAGATAGGTCTCAAGTCATTCGACCCTGTGCCCCTGCCGGTGCCTATGTTTATGATCGCACCAGCTCCCATGCCTGTAAATACACAATAGACATTTGGGTTTAGTCTGTCGTCACTTGGGTTTAGCCAGTAGGGCATTTCAGATAGGTCTCAAGCCATTCGACCCTGTGCCCATGCCAGTGCCTACATTTAGGATCGTTTCAGCTCCTGTACCTGCAAATAGACAATAGACACTTGGGTTTAGCCCTTAGACGTTTGGGTTTAGCCCGTAGGAGATTTCAGAATGATCTAAAGACATTTGACATAGATCCAAAGCAGTTTGATGCTCTGCCCCTGCCAGTGCACGCAGTGCCTGCGAATACACATTGGAGTCTCACAACGACAACTCTGTCATGAATGGTGACACTGTAAAGTGCTTCCGGCGCGAAATCAAATGCCAATCACAGCGTGTGGTGCCTTCTGTGCTCAGAATGTACTGGCTCAGCCAATATTTGCGAATTATTGTGGAATTTAGTCATCGGACAAAGTCCACAATAGGAGGCGCACAACTTCAGAGTATAGCGGTTCTTTTGATGTATAGATCATCGCGATCCATCAACGCTGTCGAGAGTTATCGCGATAACAAACAGACAGACAGACAGACTCTATGCCGCTTAGTATATAGGACTAGAGCCTTTAGCCCGTAGGAGCATCTCTATGGTCAATAGCCTATGGTTAATCAGTAGAGCATCAAGGAGATGACGCAATCATTGAATTCAGCACACTGCAGAACATTACAGTTATGTCTCAAGTCATTCGACCCTGTGCCCCTGCCAGTGCCTGCGTTTAAGATCGCACTGGCTCCCATGCCTGCAAATACACAGTAGACACTTGGGTTTAGCCCGTTGTCATTTGGGTTTAGCCCGTAGGAGATTTCAGTTAGATCTAAAGACATTTGACATTGCTCCAAAGCAGTTTGATGCTGCGCCCCTGCCAGTGCACGCAGTGCCTGCGAATACACTTTGGAGTCCCACAACGACAACTCTGTCATGTATAGTGACACTGTAAAGCGCTTTTGGTGCGAAATTAAATGCCAATCACAGGGTGTGGTGCCTTCTGTGCTCAGAATGTACTGGCGCAGTCGATATTTTTGAAATATTGTGGAATTTAGACATCGACTTAAGTCAACAAACCTTCATGCACAACTACATGCTACGACGGTCAGTTTAAGCCATAGATCATTGAGATCCGTCAACTGTAGCTAGAGATATCGCGCTCACAGAGCCACAGACACACGGACAGAGTTAGGCCGCTTAGTAATATAGACTAGAGCCTTTAGCCCGTAGGAGAATCTCTATGGTCAATGGTGTTGGGTTCAGCCCATAGACAATTGTGTTTAGCCCATAGGACATTTCAGATAGATCTCAAGTCATTTGATCCTGTGCCACTGCCAGTGCCTACATCATTCGACCGTGTGCTCCTGCCAGTGCCTACGTTTATGATCGCACCAGCTTCCATGCCTGTAAATACACAGTACACTCTTGGGTTTAGCCCGTAGACATTTGGGTTTAGCCAATAGGACATTTCAGATAGATCTCAAGCCAATTGACACTGTGCCCCTGCCAGTGCCTACATTTAGGCTTGCGCCAGCTCCCGTGCCTGTAAATACACAATATACTCTTGTGTTTAGCCCGTAGACATTTGGGGTTAGCCCATAGAAGATTTCAGATAGATCTAAAGTCATTTGACATAGATCCAAAGCAGTTTGATGCTGTGCCCCTGCCAGTGCATGCAGTGCCTGCGAATACACTTTGGTGTCTCACAACAACAACCCTATAGTGAATGGCAACACTGAAAAGCGCTTTTGGCGTGAAATCAAACGTCAGTTACAGCGTGTGGTGTGTTCTGTGCTCAGAATGTACTGGCGCAGCCGATATTTGTGAAATATTGTGGAATTTAGTCATCGGCCAAAGTCCACAATAGGAGATGCAAAACTACATGTTACGACGGTCAGTTTAAGCCATAGATCATCGCGATCCGTCAACTGTAGCGAGTGGTAGGTCGCTCACAGACAAACAGACGGACAGACTCTTGCCGCTTAGTAATAAGGACTAGAGCCTTTAGCCCGTAGGAGAATCTCTATGGTCAATAGCCCATGGATAATCTACAGAGCATGAAGGAAATAATGCAATCATTGAATTCAGCGCACTGCAGGACATAAGAGTTAGATCTCAAGTCATTTGACACTTTGCCCTTGCCAGTGCTTGCATTTAGGATCATGCCAGCTCCAATTCCTGTAAATACACAATGACCACTTTGGGTTTAGCCCATAGGACACTTGGGTTTAGCCCATAGGACATTTCAGATAGGTCTCAAGCCATTCGACCCTGTGCCCCTGCCAGTGCCTATGTTTATGATCTCACCAGCCCCCACGCCTGTAAATACAATATAATTGATGCTTGGGATTAGCCTGTAGACATTTGGGTTTAGCCAATAGGACATTTCACATAGATCTCAAGCCATTTGACACTGTGCCCCTGCCAGTGCCTACATTTAGACTCGCGCCAGCTCCCATGCCTGTGAATACACAATAGACACTTGGGTTTAGCCCGTAGACATTTGGGTTTAGCCCATAGGACATTTTATATAGATCTAATGACATCTGACATCGATCCAAAGCAGTTTGATGCTGCACCCCTGCCAGTGCATACAGTGCCTGCGAATACACTTTGGATTCTCACCATGACAACCACACGACATGGTGACACTGCAAAGAGCGTTCAGCACAAAATCAAACGTCAACCACAGCGTGCGGTGGCTTCTGTGCTCAGAATGTGCTGATGCAGTTGATATTTGCGAAATATTGTAGAATTTAGTCATCAGCCAAAGTTCTCAGATAGGAGGTGCAAAACTACAGTGTATAGGGGTCAGTTTAAGCTATAGATCATCACGATTTGTCAACTGTGGCTAGAGTTATGGCGCGAACAGACACACAGACACACGGACACACCTTTGCCGCTTAGTATATAGGACTAGAGCCTTTAGCCCGTAGGAGAATCTCAATGGTCAATGGTGTTGGGTTCAGCCCATAGACAACTTAGTTTAGCCTGTAGAACATTTCAGATAGATATCAAGCCATTTCACACTGTGCCCCTGCCAGTGCCAACGTTTAGGCTGGCACCAGCTCCCGTGCCTGTAAATACACAATAGACACTTGGGTTTGGCCTGTAGACTATTGGCTTTAGCCCATAGAACATTTCAGATAGATCTCAAGCCATTTGACACTGTGCCCCTGCCAGTGCCTACATTTAGGCTTGCACCAGCTCCCGTGCCTGCAAATACACAAGAGACACTTGGCTTTAGCCCGACACTTGGGTTTGGCCTGTAGACTATTGGCTTTAGCCCATAGAACATTTCAGATAGATCTCAAGCCATTTGACACTGTGCCCCTGCCAGTGCCTACATTTAGGCTTGCACCAACTCCCGTGCCTGCAAATACACAATAGACACTTTGGCTTTAGCCCGTAGACATTTGTGTTTAGCCCGTAGGAGATTTCAGATAGATCTAAAGACATTTGACATTGATCCAAAGCAGTTTGATGCTGCGCCCCTGCCAGTGCCTGCGAATACACTTTTGGCATTTCACAATGACAACTCTGTCATGAACGGTGACACTGTAAAGCGCTTTTGGCGCGAAATCAAACGTCAATCACAACGTGTGGTGCCTTCTGTGCTCAGAATGTACTGTCGCAGTCGATATTTTCGAAATATTTTGGAATTTAGACATCGACTAAAGTCAACAAACCTTCATGCACAACTACAGGCCAGGACGGTCAGTTTAAGCCATAGATCATCGCGATCCGTCAACTGTGGCTAGAGTTACGGCGCTCACAGATCCACAAACAGATGGACAGACTCTTGCCGCTTAGTACAAAGGACTAGAGTGCATAGCCCGTAGGAGAATCTCAATGGTCAATTGCATATGGGTAATCTGCAGAGCATGAAGGAGGTAACGCAATCATCGAATTCAGTGACCGCAGGACACTATAGCTGGATCTCAAGTAATTAGACCCTGTGCCCCTGCCAGTGCCTATGTTTAGAATCGCACCATCTCCAGTGCCTGTAAATACACAACAGACACTTGGGTTTAGCCCATAGACAATTGGGTTAAGCCCGTAGAACATTTCAGATAGATCTCAAGTCATTCGACCCTGTGCCCCAGCCAGTGCCTACATTTAGGACTGTACCATCTCCCGTGCCTGTAAATACACAGTAGACGCTGGGGTTTAGCCCATAGACATTTGGCTTTAGCCCATAGGAGATTTCAGATAGATCTAAAGTCATTTGACATAGATATAGAGTAGTTTGATACTTTGCCCCTGCCAGTGCATGCAGTGCCTGCGAATACACTTTGGAGTCTCACAACGACAACTCTTTAGTGAATGGCGACACTGCAAAGTGCTTCTGGCGCGAAATGAAACGTCAGTCACAGCGTGTGGTGCCTTCTGTGCCCAAAATTTACTGGCGCAGCCGATATTTGCGAAATATTGTGGAATTTAGTCATCGGTCAAAGTTCTAAAATAGGAGGTGCAAAACCGCGTGTTCTGACGGTCAGTTTAAGCTATCGATCATTACGATCCGTCAACTGTAGCGAGCGCTAGAGCGTTTACAGACAGACAAACAAACAGACAGACGGACAGACTCTTGCCGCTTAGTATATTGGACTAGTGCCTTTAGCCCGTAGGAGAATCTCTATGGTCGATAGCCCATGGGTAATCTGGTAAAGGAAATAACACAATCATTGAATTAAGCCCACTGCAGATCATTACAGTTAGATCTCAAGTCATTTGACACCATGCCCCTGCCAGTGCCTGCATTTAGGATCGCATCAGCTCCTGTGCCTGTGAATACACAATAGACACTTGTGCTTAGCCCATAGTCACTTGGGTTTAGCCCATAGGATATTTCAGATAGGTCTCAAGCCATTTGACCCTGTGCCCCTACCAGTGCCTACGTTTAGGATTGCACCAGCTCCCATGCCTGTAAATACACAGTAGACTCTTGAGTTTATTCTGTAGACATTTGGGATCAGCCAATAGGACGTTTCAGATAGATCTAAAGACATTTGACGCTGTCCCCCTTCCAGTCCCTGCATTTATGCTCGCACCAGCTCCCGTGCCTGTAAATACACAATAGATAGTTGGGTTTAGCCCATAGACATTCGGGTTTAGCCCATAGGAGATTCATATAGATCTAAAGACATTTGACATCGATCCAAAGCAGTTTGATGCTGGGCCCCTGCCAGTGCATACACTGCCTGCGAATACACTTTAGATTATCACCACACGACATGGTGACACCGTAAGGAGCGTTTGGCGCGAAATCAAACGTCAACCACAGCGTGTGGTGCCTTCTGTGCTCAGAATGTACTGATGCAGTTGATATTTGCGAAATATTGTGGAATTTAGTCATCGGCCAAACTCAACCACAGCGTGTGGTGCCTTCTGTGCTCAGAATGTACTGATGCAGTTGATATTTGCGAAATATTGTGGAATTTAGTCATCGGCCAAACTTCTAAAATAGGAGGTGCAAAACTACAGTGAATGGCGGTCAGTTTAAGCTATAGACCATCCCGATCTCTCAAAGATCTCTAGAGTTATGGCGTTCGCAGAGCCACAAACAGACAAACAAACGGACAGAGTTTTGCCGCTTAGTATATAGGATGTTACAGGGCAGTTCACGGGTTGCGCGCGCTCAAGTTATGTAATCGAGTTCAGTTCCCGTTTCGATTGCGCGCATTCGGTTTCTCAGTTCTCGATTTGTCACGTAACAACCGCCGCAACAGCCTCCAGCTTCTGCACAGAACCAGCCTCTCCAGTAGGGCCCTTGGCCACTCTCCAGCCGCTTCTGGGCGAGACGCGGTAGAAGAGTCGGAGGCAGGGAACTCCCACTTCGAAGCCCTCGGCGTTCATCAGGCGATCGACTGCCGGCAGGTCGTCGGGCGAGCAGTCGACGATCGAGATCTCTTCTGCCATTCTGCTCGAGTTTCGCTGCGAATCGCTGTGTCGCCCAGGCAGAAAATGTCGCGTCTACGACGGCGCTATGTATTCCTGGCCGACGTTATCTTTGTTTGTTCGTCTGCCTGGACACGACGTGCACTAATAACAGCTATGAAGCTATACTGTGCATCTGCACATGTACCACAACTATGGGATTAACTTTTGCACGTACTGCAGGAATTTGTAGGGCAAGAGGCTTTTGTAGGCTGATGCTTTTGAAGGGTCGGTGCATCATTGGCTCACTAGAAACGTTGCTTCAGAATCAGAAGCATTGTGATTTCGGCTGTGGCCCCTATGTATTGGTATGCCACATCCTAGATCCACGAGATGACTCCATAACGTCTTCGCTGTGGCTGCATTCTGAGGTGTACATGTAGCTCCAGATTGCATACCTAGGGTCTGGTTACGAATCGAATTGCGGTAACATGCCACTTTGGCGTCTCAACGTTCCCAAGTTGTCCAGTGTGTCCTGCGCAGATCCATCCACACCTAAATTCAGGCTCTCGACGCCGCACAATTCACAGTTTCAATGCCGACTAGGTAGATCAGTAGACAACGGTGGCGAAGGAGCTTCTCGCGTGGGGCAGTCGAACGTCGACGAATCTCCACTTGTTCGTATTGTTATCCCAGCGCTCGATTGAGTCCAGAAAGCCCCCTTCCTCGCTATGGCCTCCGATGGCGTACAGGGCCCCTTTCCACTCGACCAGACGGTCTCTTCTGGCCGACTTCATAGAAGGGAAGGGATGCCACTGATCATTCTCCGGGGAATACTGTTCGCACGAAGCGACGGTGGGGTCTGTGGGAAACATGACGAGCGGTACTGTGCCAGACGAGTCGACGAGCCATGCGAGAAAGGCGTCATCCTGCCGTGCTCGCTCCTCGGGATCTTGCTCGCTAACGGTCTCCCCTCCGCAGACGACGATGTACGGAGCGCCTTGATGGAAGAGGACGGCCGCGGCGGCGTCCGCTCTCGGCGTGTTCATGTCTGCCAGAAGCTTCCATCGCCAGCCGTCCACGCGGAGTCGCTGCACGTGACTTGTATGGCGTTTACCGTATCCACCGAATACATAGAGGGAGTCGCCGTAGGACGCCGCGGTGGCGCGCACAACTCCGATGGGAGGAGAGCCTTTGATGGGCTCCCACGCGTTTCTGGATGGAAGGAAGCGCTCGCAGAGTTTCAGTAAACAGACAACGAACTGACCGCCTGAAATTGTTTGTCATCAAATGCTGTAGAGCTGCTGATTAAGATACGTAACAACCCTTTCACCTGCCACTGCACCGAACGCGGCGCGATCTCCGACCGTGGTCAGGTCGGCGGTCGGTCGGAATTCCCTGTCGGTGGCGTTCTCAGTCCATCTCCACGCCACTTTGTCTTCGGTGTACACAACCAGGAAGTCTACTTCCCCCTCCACGCTTGGGAGGGACCCCGCCAGCACTGGACTACTCTCCAGCCTCCTGGGAAGCGAGGCCTTCCATCGACTCAGCGAATGAGTGGTCAAGTCGAAAGAGAGAATGGAGCGAGTATGGCCTTCACCGTCGCCGCTTTCATAGCCTCCGATGATCAGGATGGTGCTGTCTGAATCAAGAATCGAAGTTACCTATTACTATCCCACTGTAAGCAGTGGCGTCACCGCAAATGTCGGCCGATCCTCCATACTTGTTGCGAATGGGATTCCTAACGGGTCCATTGAGCAGTTTCGGCTGTTCTCAATGCAGTAGTTGATCCAAGTGATCGAACTGGAGACGTCAGCAAAGACGTTGGGAAGGGAAGGATCGCAGGTTTTCGAGCCGGATGAGACGACGCCAGCTAACCACCACATGGCAGCTGTCTCTCCGTCTGAGCGACAAAGGTGACAAGAAGAAGGTGTGTGGTGCCCATTGCTACTGTAGCCTCCGTCCAAGTATGGTGTGTTTGTTGGCCTCTACTATCTGCCAGCCATACCCTCTGCTACAGTTGGTTTCGTCGTCTCTCTTACGCACTTGACAAATCTGTCACATTGATACATACATTGTGGCGTCACCGGCGCTTGGGTGCCATTACTGTCAGTTGCGTGGAAGTGTCAATTCCAACGGGTGCTGTAGACTATCCACATGTAGATAGGTACATATGCACAGAACCACCTTTGCTGATGCCTTTAGACTTGCAGAAGAGTCCTCCTCCAGAGTCTCCATCGCAGGCGCCTCTGCAGCGTCCTCTTGTGCAGAGGCTGTTTTCTGGCACCGACACATTGTGAGGCCTGAGACAAGGTGCAATGGCTGATAACAAACACGAATTTACATGCCTAGTCTATGTAGGATCGTGAGTGGCTCACTTCCACCAGTGCTGGCACTTCCGGCTGGAGATGAGAGGCAGCGTGGCCTGCATCAGAACCTTGGCCCTTCGAGGAAACATCACGCCGACTGACGTTCTCGTGATGCCGAACCCTGTCACGACGCAGGATCGCGGCGGGCGCTCGTCGTACCCGGGGAGGCAAATGGGCCTCACGAACGTCGTCCAGTTCAGAGGCCGGCTCAATCGAATGACCGCCAAGTCATTGGCTAGCGTCTCGTTGTTGAATCGCGGATGGAAGTGCACCGATCTCGGCCCAACCACCTGACGCGAGCTGCTCTCTTTCTCGGCGACGTGGGTGAGAAAGTGAACGCCGGCGACGACGTCGAAACTGCTGCATTAAAAGGAGGGTGTTGAGTAGACGAGGTCGATCAACCTTTTGGCACTCCGCCGCTTAAAAAGCGAAGGAGTGCTATAGGCCCGGTAAAAGCCCACAGACCCTGACATAACACGCGCTAGCGCTCGCTACGAAGCACCTAGGGAGCCAAATTTTTTTTTAAAAATAGCTTATGACGACGCGCAGCGTGCTCGGGGGGTGAAAAAATTTCGGCGGTGGAAGAATTTTGCGAAAATTCAAAAATTCGAATTTTTGCTAAGTAAAAAAAAATACCCCACAACTTTCGCAAAAGTGGACCGAATTTGGTGATTTTTGGATATGTTGTAGGCCTTTAGGTCCTCTACCATTAATTTCAAACGCGGGCTCCCTAGGTGGTCCGACGCGGGAGTACGGTAGAAAATTCAAAATTTTAAATTTTTTCCCGACCTTTAAACAAGCTCCGGTGTTAAAAAGTTGAGTTTGTATTCTGACTGACATTGCAAAGAGCTGCGTTCTTTCTGCAGAGAGTGCGAGAGTTTATCGCCCGCGTGCTCCGCTTCATGAGCCCCCGCTTCGCAAGAGGGTATTGCATAGCAATATTGATTTCGCCCGCGATTTGGCCTTTAGAGCAAGAACATCCCTCTTTCAAGCAACGCTTTTAAAAAAGTGACAGAAACTTGTAAAAGTTTTGGCAAACAATTGGCAGAGCACAAAAGAGCGCACTACGAGCAATCAAACCGTGTCGCACTTCTGCATGTAGCAAAGAGCGATCTAGTGTTAGAATCTCGAGAATGGCGTTTTCTGCGGTGCGTGCTTGCGTTATTCAAAAATTTATTGCTGCCGCACGAAAGAGCACGCCGAGAGCTTTCACCTGACGTGTCGATTGCGGCGCTACGACGTAAGACGAGCGAGTTAGAGCCGTTTTGTGCTTTTGCACTTTCGAGTTACTGTAACTCGCGAAATTCAAACTTTTGAGTTTTGATCAATGGGAGAACAAATGATCATTGAGTCGAGAGCTGTCCAATAAGCTCGAGATCGTCTCTCTACAACGCAAGTTGAGCGAGTTTTGCGACCTTAGCGTCAAAATACCGAGAATGGCGTTTTCCGCGGTGCGTGTTAAAAATTGTTGCTGCTGCATGAAAGGCACGTCGAGAGATTTCACCTGACGTGTCGATTGCCGCTCTACGACGTAAGACGAGCGAGCTAGAGCCGTTTTGTGCTTTCGCACCTTCGAGTTACTGTTGTGGAAGAATAGGGCACGAAAGCGGCCAGAAACGCCTTTCGCACTAGCCGTCCGACCCTGGGCACTTCACACCGTCGAGCTCTCCCTGGTGCAATGGGGAGAAAACTCACACTTCGTCCGTTGGAGCCGCTGGACGAAGTGGCGCAGAGCCTTTTCCGATGTTATGATGTTGTCGCCGCGCTGCGTCTTCTCTTCGTACGCGCACTTTCTCGTTCACTGTACCTCTGTGCCGCGGCAGAATGCGCCTCTAGCAAAGGGTTTCGAAAGAGCTTTCTTACTCGCCTTCAAACAAGCGCCGCAAAACAAAACGGAAGAAGTGGCGAGACAGCACGAAGATGGCCTTCTTATAGCGGCCCAATCCCGCCAAAAGCAACAAAGGCGACGCGCTGGCACCGCGGCGTGCCAGCGCTACACACGCACGCATGGCGAGTAGCTAGGGGTAGCGAGAGCGCGCACAGCACAGGCGAGTACTAACGAAGGCGCGCAACACAGCACAATACGGCAGCGGGCAGGCATGGCGACGGCGTCACTCTTCCCTGCAGCAGCGACAGCGCACAACGAAGCCCTCTCGGCCGCGCCAGCCAAACGAATACACCGCTACCGTAACCCTAGTATCGGCCGGCGGGAAGTAGGCAGGTGACTGTCCTCCCACATCTCCGGACCCGGCGGATCTTCTGAGCCCTCGCAGAAGTGGTAGCAGAGGCAGAGGGTCCCAGGGCAATGCAGCACAGGCAGACAGACAGCAGCAAATAATAACAGGCCCTCCCCCAGTGGTGGTAGTAGTAGCACAGTCCCACAGGTCGACAGAATGGGGGCGGCTGGCTACTGCTTGGGGGGCGTCGGCTTCTCCTTGGCCTTCCTTTTCAGCGCCGCCTTCTCCTCCTTCGACATGACGTGCGCGGGCGGCGGCCCCTGCTGCTGCTCCTGGCTGCTTCCGCTGCTCGACGGGTGAGTGTCCCGGGGCAGCGCCAACACCAACGGGTCGGCCAGAGAACCGGCGGCCTCAGCGGCGGCGGGCGGGCTGACCACGGGCGTGGGGAGGTGAGTCGACGTGGGCGGCACCGCCGTGGTGACATCGCTGGCGGCCGCGGAGGCTTTCCCCTTGGGCGGGCGGATCTCGTCGGCGAGGCGCTGATATTCCGCCTCGTGCCGGGCCTCCAGCTGTTCCTCGTGGCCGATCCAGCGCTTGAACGACTGCACGCCCTGGTCCCCGTGTAGACTCGGCGGGCAGGTCAGACTCCACCTCTTCCACTCGGAGCCACTCGTCCCCGGCACGGCGAAGTTAGCGTCTAGCGCTTCGTCCTCCACCATGACCAGGTCCGAGTCGCTCGTGCCCTGACTCGTGTCAAAGGCATCCAAATGTCCGCTGGCCTTGGCCCTATCTCACACCAAGTCGGCCTTCGCATCCTCGCTCAGCTGCCTCGAGCCCTCCTCGGCGAGAGCCTGGAGCCACTCCGGCTCGGGAGGCAGTCTGGGGGCGAACTCGGTCACCATCTCGAATCCGGCCTCGAACTCCTTGTACTCCTGCAGCTCTTTCTGCTCCGGTGTCAAGATGGTCTCCATCAGGCTCTTTTGTCGGTGCAGAGCTTCGGCTAGCGACTGCTGCCCGAC
>JASAMZ010002334.1:0-28712 GCA_030248115.1 Linhomoeus sp. GSCO2_2
CAAAATTTTGGCTACTCAAGACGGCCGAGCTCTACTGGTGCACGCTGGCGCGCCAATCGAAGTGATCCACCCAAGATCACCATAGGGTGAACAAATGTGTAAAACATTTCATCTTCCTAGGTTGTGTGGTTCCTGAGATATGCATGCCCAAAAGTCAGAATCGGTACAGATCCGGGCTTGGCTCCAGATGGCCGAGCTCTAGTGGTGCACGCTGGCGCGCCAATCGAAGTGATCCACCCAAGACCACCATAGGGTGAACAAATGTGTAAAACATTTCATCTTCCTAGGTTGTGTGGCTCCTGAGATATGCATGGCCAAAGGTCGGAATCGGTACGGATCCGGGGCTCGGCTCCAGACGGCCGAGCTCTACTGGTGCACGCTGGCGCGCCAATCGAAGTGATCCACCCAAGATCACCATAGGGTGAACTAATGTGTAAACATTTCATCTTCCTAGGTTGTGTGGTTCTTGAGATATGCATGCCCAAAAGTCAGAATCGGTACAGATCCGGGCTTGGCTCCAGATGGCCGAGCTCTAGTGGTGCACGCTGGCGCGCCAATCGAAGTGATCCACCCAAGACCACCATAGGGTGAACAAATGTGTAAAACATTTCATCTTCCTAGGTTGTGTGGCTCCTGAGATATGCATGGCCAAAGGTCGGAATCGGTACGGATCCGGGGCTTGGCTGCAGATGGCCGAGCTCTAGTGGTGCACGCTGGCGCGCCAATCGAAGTGATCCACCCAAGACCACCATAGGGTGAACAAATGTGTAAAACATTTCATCTTCCTAGGTTGTGTGGTTCCTGAGATATGCATGCCCAGAAGTCGGGAATCGGTACGGATCCGGGGCTCGGCTCCAGATGGCCGAGCTCTAGTGGTGCACGCTGGCGCGCCAATCGAAGTGATCCACCCAAGATCACCATAGGGTGAACAAATGTGTAAAACATTTCATCTTCCTAGGTTGTGTGGTTCCTGAGATATGCATGCCCAAAAGTCAGAATCGGTACAGATCCGGGCTTGGCTCCAGATGGCCGAGCTCTAGTGGTGCACGCTGGCGCGCCAATCGAAGTGATCCACCCAAGACCACCATAGGGTGAACAAATGTGTAAAACATTTCATCTTCCTAGGTTGTGTGGCTCCTGAGATATGCATGGCCAAAGGTCGGAATCGGTACGGATCCGGGGCTCGGCTCCAGACGGCCGAGCTCTACTGGTGCACGCTGGCGCGCCAATCGAAGTGATCCACCCAAGATCACCATAGGGTGAACTAATGTGTAAACATTTCATCTTCCTAGGTTGTGTGGTTCTTGAGATATGCATGCCCAAAAGTCAGAATCGGTACAGATCCGGGCTTGGCTCCAGATGGCCGAGCTCTAGTGGTGCACGCTGGCGCGCCAATCGAAGTGATCCACCCAAGACCACCATAGGGTGAACAAATGTGTAAAACATTTCATCTTCCTAGGTTGTGTGGCTCCTGAGATATGCATGGCCAAAGGTCGGAATCGGTACGGATCCGGGGCTTGGCTGCAGATGGCCGAGCTCTAGTGGTGCACGCTGGCGCGCCAATCGAAGTGATCCACCCAAGACCACCATAGGGTGAACAAATGTGTAAAACATTTCATCTTCCTAGGTTGTGTGGTTCCTGAGATATGCATGCCCAGAAGTCGGGAATCGGTACGGATCCGGGGCTCGGCTCCAGATGGCCGAGCTCTAGTGGTGCACGCTGGCGCGCCAATCGAAGTGATCCACCCAAGACCACCATAGGGTGAACAAATGTGTAAAACATTTCATCTTCCTAGGTTGTGTGGTTCCTGAGATATGCATGCCCAAAAGTCAGAATCGGTACAGATCCGGGGCTCGGCTCCAGACGGCCGAGCTCTACTGGTGCACGCTGGCGCGCCAATCGAAGTGATCCACCCAAGATCACCATAGGGTGAACAAATGTGTAAAACATTTCATCTTCCTGGTTGTGTGGTTCTTGAGATATGCATGCCCAAAAGTCGGAATCGGTACAGATCCGGGGCTCGGCTCCAGATGGCCGAGCTCTAGTGGTGCACGCTGGCGCGCCAATCGAAGTGATCCACCCAAGACCACCACAGGGTGAACAAATGTGTAAAACATTTCATCTTCCTAGGTTGTGTGGTTCCTGAGATATTCATGCCCAAAAGTCGGGAATTGGTACGGATCCGGGGCTCGGCTCCAGACGGCCGAGCTCTAGTGGTGCACGCTGGCGCGCCAATCGAAGTGATCCACCCAAGACCACCATAGGGTGAACAAATGTGTAAAACATTTCATCTTCCTAGGTTGTGTGGTTCCTGAGATATGCATGCCCAAAGGTTGCAACCAGTACAGTATGACATTACAACAGAATCGTAAATTCGTATAGTCAATGTTAAAATGAATGGTAGAGTGGTGATATGTATTGGAGGTATTGTGGGTGGACTCTAGAAGGGTGGTGGGTGGCAGAATGACATTATGACGAAATTGTAAATTCGTATAGTCGATGTTAAAATGAACTGTAGAGTGGTGATATGTATTGGAGGTGTTGTGGGTGGACTCTAGAAGGGTGGTGGGTGGCAGAATGACATTATGCCGAAATTGTAAATTCGTATAGTCAATATCGAAATGAACTGTAGAGTGGTGATATGTATTGGATGTGTTGTGGGTGGACTCCAGAAGGGTGGTGGGTGACAGAATGACGTTATGACGAAATCGTAATTCGTATAGTCGTATAGCTGTCTGTGCATCCAACCTCCTAAGGCCAGACCTGTCTGTGCATCCAACCTCCTGTGGCCAGACCTGTCCATCCATCCAACCTCCTGTGGGGTTTTCGAAGACACAGAACATGAATCCAGTGTTTGTTTCTGGATTCGAGCTGCCCTTTGCTCATGACCTCAATGGTACCCACTCTGCAAGCAGCCCTGTCTGTGTCGCCTCTCATCGGACCTGCCAGAGGAGCCCCCTCCCCCTCCCGCTGAAGGTGTCCACTTCGTGGACATGGACAGGGAGTGTATTCTAGGAAAGTTCCCCCCTATTGGGGGGTAAGGACAGGTGAATTTGTTTGGGCTGAAGTTGAACAGGCTGTGTATCTCAGATGACTTCTCAGCCTCTAAGCTACACGAACAAATTCAGCGTGCTCTGTTTGCGGGTGCCAAACTCGCTTCAGAGTGAGCAGTGCAGCTCTGAATCCTATATACTAAGCGGCAAGAGTCTGTTTGTTTGTTTGTGGGTCTGTGGACGCCATAACTCTAGCCACAGTTGACGGATCGCGATGGTCTATGGCTTAAACTAACCGTCATAGCCTGAAGTTTTGCATGAAGGTTTGTGGCCTTTAGTCGATGTCTAAATTCCAAAATATTACACAAATATCACCTGCGCCTGTACATTCTGAGCACAGAAGGCACCATACTCTGTGACTGACATTTGGTTTTGTGCCAAAAGCACTTTACAGTGTCACCGATCACCAAAGAGTTGTCATTGTGAGACTCCAAAGTGTATTCGCAGGCACTGCATGCACTGTCAGGGACACAGCATCAAACTACTCTGGATCTATGTCAAAGGTCTTTAGATCTATCTGAAATCTCCTACGGGCTGAATCCAAATGTCTATGGGCTAAAGCCAAGTGTCTATTGTGTATTTACAGGCATGGGAGCTGGCATGAGCCTAAATGTAGGCACTGGCAGGGACACAGTGTCAAATGGCTTGAGATGTATCCAAAATGTTCTATTGGCTACACCCAAGTGACAACGGGCTAAACCCAAATGTCTATTGTGTATTTACAGGCATGAGAGCTGGTGCAACCTAAATGCAGGCACTGGCAGGGGCACAGTGTCAGATGGCTTGAGATCTATCTGAAATGTCCTATGGGCTAAACCCAATTGTTTACAGGCTAAACCCAACTGTCTATTGTGTATTTACAGGCACGGGAGCTGGTGCACTCCTAAATGTAGGCACTGGCAGTGGCACAGGGTCAAATGACTTGAGATTTATCTGAAATGTCCTACGGGCTAAACACAATTGTCTATGGGCTGAACCCAACACCATTGACCATAGAGATTCTCCTACGGGCTAAAGGCTCTAGTCCTATATACTATGGCGCCTAAGTCTGTCCGTTTGTCCGGGTGTTTGTCTGTGAGCGCCATAACTCTAGACACAGTTGTCGGTTCGCGATGGTCTATAGCTTAAACTGACCGCCATGCGCTGTAGTTTTGCACCTCCTATTTTAGAACTTTGACCAATGACTAAATTTCACAACATTTCACAAATATCAACTGCACCAGTACATTCTGAGCACAGAAGACACCATACGCTGTGATTGACGTTTGATTTTGCGCCAAAAGCATTTTACAGTCTCACCATTCAATATAGAGTTGTCGTTGAAAGACTCCAAAGTGTATTTGCAGGCACTGGCAGGGGCACAGCATCAAACTATTCTGGATCTATGTCAAATGTCTTTAGATCTATCTGAAATCTCCCATGGGCAAACCCCAAATGTCTACGGGCTAAACCCAAGAGTCTACTGTGTATTTACAGGCACGGGAGCTAGCACAAGGCTAAATGTAGGCACTGGCAGGGGCACAGGGTTGAATGACTTGAGATCTATCTGAAATGTCCTACGGGCTAAACCCAATTGTTTATGGGCTAAACCCAAGTGTCAATTGTGAATTTGCAGGAGCGAGAGATGGTGCGATCCTAAACGTAGGCACTGGCAGGGGCACAGGGGTGGTGGATGGATTGAGACCTATCTGAAATGTCCTACGGGGTACGTCCAAGTGACTACAGGCTAAAGCCAAGTGTCTATTGTGTATTTACAGGCATGGGAGCTGGTGCGATCCTAAATGCAGGCACTGGCAGGGGCACAGCAACAAATGACTTGAGATCCAACTGTAATGCCACCCATGGGCTATTGACCATAGAGATTCTCCTACGGGCTAAAGGCTCTAGTCCTATATACTAAGCGGCATAGAGTGTGTCCGTTTGTTTGTTTGTTTGTTTGTTACCACGATAACTCTTGACAGCGTTGACGGATCGCGATGGCCTATACATCAAAAGAATCAGCGTCTCCTGGAATAGAAAACGTCCTATTGTGGACTTTGGCCGATGTCTAAATTCCATGGAATTCGCGAAAATATCGACTTCGCAGTACATTTTGAGCACTCAGAAGTGACTGCAGGCCACTTTTGTGCAAATTTCGCACTAATGCATCACCATTCACTACAGAGCTGTCGCTGTGAGACTCTGAGGTGTATTCAGAGGCACGGGAGCAGGTGCGATGGTAAATGTTGGCACTGGCATGGGCACTGTCTCAAATGACTATAGATCTATCTGAAATCTCCTAAGGGCTATACACAATCATCAATGTGTTAGATTCAGTGTATTCAGAGGCACGGGAGCAGGTTCAATGGTAAATGCAGGCACTGTCAGGGGCACAGTGTCAAATGACGTTTGGATCTATCTGATGTTACTATGGGCAGTTGTGAGCAGTGGCTGGGCGCCATGGGTCAATACCATGAGCTGCATAATTGGAATGGGCTTTAGACTTTTGAGTATCTCCTGCGGGCTAAAGGCACTAGTTAGCACTAAGTCCTAAGTACTTCGATTCGATACATCGTGTTGGCATGTGATGGCATGGCACTGTCTATGCGCGTGGGTTAGTGGGTGCACGGACGCACGGCGCCTGTTGATGTAGGAATGTGGGTGGGTGAGGGGGGTGGAGGGGGGGGGGGGGGGGGGTCGTTGCACTTGCACATGTTGCGCTGCGTTTCGAGATATTCACAATTAAAATTCAAAAATGTCGAAAATCGACTTTTTCACCTGATGAGCCAGAAATGAAATTTCTTCAGAAATGGAAAGAGCATAGACGGCGGATAATTTGTAACACAAAAGAAATTTTTTGCAAATGTGAATTTAACAGAAATACGCGATTATTTGTCAAAATTCCACAAATTGACAAAGATAGAACGTCAGTTATTGACGAATGTGAATGCATACATGATAAGGCCGTATGTCAATACGAATTTGTGACATAGTTTCACAGTTTTGATAAACTGCAATTTCGAGATATTTAGAATTAAAATTCAAAAATGTCAAAAATCGACTTTTTCATCTGATGAGTTAGAAACGAAATTTCTTCAGAAATCGAAAGACCATAGACCGCTGATAATTTGTAACACAAAAGAAATTTTCGGCAAATGTGGAATTTAACAGAAATACGCGATTATTTGTCAAAATTCCATAAGTTGACAAAAATAGAACGTCATTTATTGACGAATGTGAATGCAGAAATGATAAGGCCGTATGTCAATAAGAGTTTGCGACATACTTTCACAGTTGTAATAAACTGCAATTTCGAGATATTTAGAATTAAAATTTAAAAATGTCAAAATCGACATTTTCGTCTGGTGGACTAGCGGCGAAATTTCTTCAGAAATGGAAAGGGCATAGACAAGGGATAATTTGTAGCGCAAACGAAAATGTTTGCAAATGTGGAATTTAACAGAAATGTGCGATCATTTGTCAAAATTCCATAAATTGGCAAGAATAGAACGTCGTTTATTGATGAATGTGATTGGAGAAAGGTAAAGCCGTATGCCAATAGCAATTTGTGACATAGTTTTACAGCTTCAATTAATTTCAATTTTGATGTCTTGAGAGACACAAGGGATAGGTTGAACTTTTTACACACACAGGTTGTTGTTGGATGTGATGTATTTACAGTTTACACGTATCGGAACTTCAGATGAACGGCGTCGTATCATGCCGATACCATATAGCGAATGCGGCGATATCACTGAGCTTTAGATCAGTTGTACAGACAACCGTATCGTGAGAATAGCTGCACATGGAGTATGGTACACGTTCTCAAGATAATTTCTCCAGATATGGCTAATGATGTGAACAAAGTTGTCCACACTGTTCACCAAGATTTGACAGACACAAAGTATAGGTTGAACTTTTTACACACACAGCTTGTTCGCCGCCCCCCAGGGCGGCGAGTATATATGTTACAGTGAATACCCGCATCCAGTGAAAACCCGCATATGCGGGTTTTCACTAGATGTGTTAGTGAATACCCGCATATGCGGGTTTTCACTAGCCGTGTTAGTGAATACCCGCATATGCGGGCTTTCACTAAAAAGTTTAGTGAAAACCCGTCTAGGAGTGCATGGTGAGTTCTGAACGAGTCCACACCAGATTACTGAATGAGTTCACACCAAAATAAAATAAAATACTGAATCAGTTTACACAAATTACGGAATACACCAAGTTACTACACGAGTCGACACCAAAAGGGGATATCGTAGGTCTGAGCAGGATGTGATCGTAGGCTAGGCGGAGATCGTAGGCCTGAGCAGGAGGAGATCGTAGGCTAGGCGGAGATCGTAGGCCTGAGCAGGAGGAGATCGTAGGCTAGGCGGAGATCGTAGGCCTGAGCAGGAGGAGATCGTACTAGGCGGAGATCGTAGGCCTGAGCAGGAGGAGATCGCAGGCTAGGCGGAGATCGCAGGCCTGAGCAGGAGGAGATCGTAGGCTAGGCGGAGATCGTAGGCCTGAGCAGGAGGAGATCGTAGACCTGAGCCGGAGGAAAGCCTGAGCCTAAGCCTAAGCCTAAGCCTGAGTCAAAGCCTGAGCTTGAGCCAAAATATATTCATTGTAACGGTGGAATGAATTGGTGCGGAGTCATTCAGTAATTGCTGCTGAACTTGAAGGGAAAGACATCCAAGGAAAGAATTCAATTAAGGTGGCGATTCTGCGGAACAGCGCCGTGAAACAAGCATATGCGGGTATTCACTAACTGGGCCAGTGAAAACCCGCATATGCGGGTATTCACTAACTGGATCAGTGAATACCCGCATATGCGGGTATTCACTAAGTGGTTTGGTGAAAACCCGCATATGCGGGTTTTCACTGGATGCGGGTATTCCCTGTCACATATATACGGACGCTCTTGTCTGTTCGTTTGTGTGTGTGTCTGTCTGTCTGTCTGTCTGTCTGTCCGTTCGGAACAACTAGACATGACGGCTAGTGCCACCCGATGGAGTCGAATGCGCTGAGTAAAGTGCCGTTGTCCGTTTCTGTTGCTAATTTCGCTATTTCGAGATATTTACAATTAAAATATGAAAATGTCAAAAATGACACTTTTATTTACAGGTCGTATCGAGAAAGTTTTTGCTGAAATGGAAAGGGCATAAGACGCGATGAATTTGTAACATAGTTTCGGATTTTAGAATTCACGAAATTAGGGATATTTTCAAGGTTTTTGTCAAAATTCCCAAATTTCGACAAATTCAAGCAACTTAAATTTCAAAATTTCTTTCACGGATGTATCGAGCATAGTCTGCCAAGTATTTAGCAAATAGTTTCAGATTTTATAGTTAACAAAATTAGGGATATTTTGAAGGTTTTTGTCAAAATTCCCAAATTTTGACAAATTCAAACAGCTTAAATTTCAAATTTTCTTTTCACGGATGTGTCGAGCATAGTCTGCCAAGTATTTGTCAAATAGTTTCAGGTTTTATAATTAACGAAATTAGGCATATTTTCAAGGGTATTGTCAAAAATTTTCAATTTTCGACAATTTCAAACAGCTTAAATTTTATAATTTCTTTACATGGTTGTGTCGGGCATAGGCTGCCAAGTATTTAGCAACTCGTTCTAAGTTTTATAATTAGCGAATTTTGGGATATTTTCAAGGTTTTTTCAATATTCCCAAATTATGACAATTTCACAATGCCTTTGCGTTGATGCATTGGACATAGTCTGTCAAGTATTAAACAAATCGTTTCTGATTTTATAATTAACGAAATCTGGGATATTTTTTGTTAAGATCCTTAAATTTCGACAATTCTAAATAGCTTAAATTTAAAAATGTCTTTGCATAGTTGTGTCGGGCGTAGTCTGCCAAGTATTGAGCAAATAGTTCTAGATTCTATAATTAAACAATTTAGGTATATTTTTAAGGTTTTTGTCAGAATTTCTAAATTTCGACAATTTCAAGCAGCTTAGATTTCAACATATCTTTGTGTGGATGCATCGAGCACTAAGCCCAAAAGAATAGGGCGTCGTCCCATTTATACCCTTTTCAATAGGGCGTCGTCTCATTTATACCCTTTTCAATAGGGCGTCGTCCCATTTATACCATTTTCAATAGGGCGTCGTCCCATTTATACCCATTTCAATAGGGCGTCGTCACATTGAGATTGAGACGCTTTTATTGCACTGTGTGCCTGCGGCGAATCTCTCTGATCCATTTATGGATCAGTTGCCACAATTATAAGCGCAAAGTGTGCCTGCGGCGAATCTTCTGATCCATAGGTGGATCAGGTACCACGAACAAATCCAAGACCAATTGCGGCTATACCCCACCAAATTGTCGACTAAATGTCTAGCGGCACTTCACTATCCAGTGCACATTAACGCGCACACGCTCTCAAGTTTACACTGATGCCAACGTGGTGCCACAGTTTTTGGCACTCCGCCGCTTGAAAAGCGAAGGAGTGCCATAGGAGCGGTAAAGCCCACAGTTAACACCAACAGGCCTGGCGCTCGCTACGAAGCACTTAGGGAGCCAAATTTTTTTTTAAAAGATAGCTTATGAGACGCGCAGCGTGCTCGAGGGGTGAAAAATTTTCGGCGGTGGAAGAATTTTGCGAAAATTCAAAAATTCAAATTTTCCGGTTCAAAAAAAAAAATACCGCATAACTTTCGCAAAAGTGGCTCGAATTTGATGATTTTTGGATATGTTGTAGCCCCTTGGATGCTCTTCAGAACCATATCAAATTGGGCTCGCTAGGTGGTCCGACGCGGGAGTACGGTAGAAAATTTAAAATTCAAAATTTTTTTCCGACCTTTAAAAATCGAAACTCGATTTTGCCACGGTGGATCCTCGCAAACTCTTCTTTCTGACTTAGAGCCTTCTATGACCTTTCGATCAAGACCAAAACCGCCGAGATCGGTCTTGCCGTTCGGGAGATCCGCGGTGACATTTGGTGCAGGTCTTGAGCGGAAAATTCGGATTTTCGACTTTGAGTGGATTTTTGAGTTGGAAAGCGTGCCTTCAGCGGTAAATTGGCTATTGCATCGTGTTCAACGTCAAAAGTTGGTCTAGACGAAGTGTCTTGACCATTTTGAGGTACCGCACCCCGGCCGCGCCGAATTTTTGAATCCCGGGGTCAAATTTTCGAAATTGAGGTTTCACTTGTTTCGGGGGTTTCCGACGACGCTGAACACGAATCCGGTGTTTGTTTTGCGATTTTGGACGCCTTTACCCTGCCTTCGGCACCCGGCCGGCCAGAAATTGGGTCCCGGAGTCGAATTTTCAAAATTGCGTCGACAGTTGTGTGGCTTGTGTCTGGGCTTTCTGACGCCGCGGAACGCGAATCCGTCGTTTGTTTGGCGATGTGCAGTGTATTTAGCCTGATTTTGGCCGAATACTCACACTCTGTAAAATTTCGCAAAATTCCGAAAATACCGTCCTCCAGTGATTTTGCTGCGTCTTATACGCCGTCCATATACTGTAAGATGCGCTGAGAAAGGCGTCTACGCACGCGCAATCGAACCGAGTTATAGGAGCATCGTACTGTAGCACCGACGCCGTCCACCCCAGCGGGGGAGCCCCCGCTGCGTAGCGTAGATCAGGGTGTCATACTGGAATTCATTTTGATTCTAGTATAGTATAGTATAGTATGAAAGAGAGATTTTCAATTTTAGTATAGTATAGTATAGTATTACCGCTCGCTGTGAATTGTAGTATAGTATAGTACAGTATAGGTGGAAATTCATAAATTGTAGTATAGTACTAGAATAGAATTCCAGTATACAAGTCGCACAAAAATGTCAAAATCGTGCCCAAAATCCACCTTGATGTCCTCAATTGCTCACTTAAGCGCCCACATGGTTCTGTATCTGCTCGATTTACAAAAGTTTCACGCAAATATACTGATTCCTTGAACAATTTGGCCAGAATACAGCAGCTCACTGCCGAAATTCGCAGTGAAAATTGATAAAATCTATACTGTAATACCATTCCAGTATGGTTTTAATTCTAGTATAGTATAGTATAGTATGAGCGAAAAATTTCGAATTCTAGTATAGTATAGTATAATACTGGAATACCGGAACGTATTGTAGTATAGTATAGTGTGGTTATACTATACTATACTATACTATAATACTGGAATTATTATAGTATAGTATGACACCCTGGCGTAGATAAGGCGCGCCTGTACAATTGGGGCGCCGCTGGCGTTCTACATTGTGAGTGGCTATAGACAGTCAGCGGTCAGTACACCCTGCGCTCATCGTTGTCAGTACAGCCTGTTCCAACGCGTCACTTGCGCCTCATCGGCCTCTAAGTGTATGGCATCTGCTTAGGCCCACCCCGGGCTATAGATCCTAGTTCTACGCTGAAACAATTGGGAACAAACAGATTTAACGGGAATGCAACACTTGTTGGAGTTTCTGTGCCCCCGTCTGCTAAAACAATCACGCGGAGTGCCTATCTGACACTCAAGGAGTGTCACGTATCACTTGTTAGACAAAGCTTGTTTCGCCGCGCCTCAGCGCGGCGAGGTGTATATATACGGATGACAATGTCTGTGTGTGTGTCCGTCCGTGCCACCGAAGTAAGATATATGACATATGTGGTCAAGTAGAATCGAGGTCACTGAGTAGGGCTCCGATGTCCGTTTCTGTTGCTAATTTCGCATTTTCGAGATATTTGCAATTGAAAAATGAAAATGTCGAAAATCGGCTTTTTCACCTGATGAGTTAACGGCAAATTTTCTTTAGAAATGGGAAGAGCATAGACCGCGGATAATTTGTAGCACAAAAGAAATTTTTTGCAAACGTGGAATTTTATAGAAATACGCGATTATTTGTCAAAATTCCATAAATTGACAAAAATAAAACGTCATTTATTGACGAATGTGAATACAGAAATGGAAAGGCCGTATGTCAGTAAGAATTTGTGACATATTTTTACAGTTCTATTAAATTGCAATTTAGAGATATTTACAATTAAAAAATGAAAATATCGAAAATCGACTTTTTCGCCTGATGAGCTTTTAGCTAGCGGCGAAATTTCTTCAGAAATGGAAAGAGCATGGACCGCGGATAATTTGTAGCACAAAAGAAATTTTTTGCAAGTGTGGAATTTTATAGAAATACGCGATTATTTGTCAATTTTCCACAAATTGACAAAAATAAAACGTCATTTATTGACGAATGTGAATACAGAAATGGAAAGGCCGTATGCCAGTAAGAATTTGTGACATCTTTTTACAGTTCTATTAATTTGCAATTTAGAGATATTTACAATTAAAAAATGAAAATGCCGAAAACTGACCTTTTCGCCTGATGAGCTAGCGGCGAAATTACTTCAGAAATGGGAAGAGCATAGACGCGGATAATTTGTAACAGAAAAGAATTTCTTTGCAAATACGGAATTTCATAGAAATAAGCTATTATTTGCCGAAATTTCATATACCTATTGACAAACATAGAACGCCATAACGCAAGAGATGCGTGCAGCAAACGAAATCCCTGGTAGAGAACACCTGCACCAAACATTTGAGACGTGTTTTGTTCGATGTGGCGTATTCCCACAGGTATAAAACTTCAGATGAGCGGCGTCGTATCATGCCGATAACATATAGCGAACGCGGCGATATCACTGAGCTTTAGATCAGCTGTACAGACAACCGTATCGTGTGAATAGCTGCACTTGGGTTGTGGTATACGTTCTCAAGATACCTTCTCTAGATACGGCTAATGGTGTGTACAAAGTTCACTATACTGTTCACCACTGTTCACAAAAAATTTGACAGACACAAAGTATAGGTTGATTTTCCCCACCCCCCCCCCCGCCCCCCCCGCGCCCGCCGCCCCCCCCCCTTATACACACACAGCTTGTGGCATGCATCCCTAATCCATCTGAGCAAGCTCAACGTTTATACATAGGTTCACGGGCAACGAAGCTCATATAATGAGCGCTGAATTAGCCCACTTCACCCACATTCTCTACAACTATTGTATGTGAAGAGATTTGCTAAGGTGGAGACCAAGCGAAAGTTCATGGCGCAACTTGCGGTGCACTGGCACCATATCACGGGGCTGTACCTGCGCCGCATTTCTTCACTGATGAGTCAAACAACAACCTCTGAACAACAACTGGATGTGAGTATTTCCTACCTATGTAGAATTCGTTTGAATTAACACACAATTGATTGATGAATTTTTACAGGAGCTGGGAGACGGTGGCCGAAAGCTACTTCAACCTGAAGGTTCTAACAGAGACGGCGGTTCGGAACGATTTCACGAATTGGAAGGATTATTCCCTATCGCGCGAAACAGTTCTACAGGCGCCTAGGAGTGGGCCTTGGACTGGCATCTATGCAGGGCCGAGAAGCGGTAGGCCACCTAATGAACTGTACTCCCCCTGGGGGCCCCCCCCCCCCCATGTGCTCACGCTGTTCTATTTAGGTGCATCGGCTGGTAGAATCGAACCTCAAACAAACACAGTCGGAATTGTCTCAGAAATGGAAAAAGGTGTGCTCCAATTTTAATTAAATGTAACTAAACCAGGCAAGTCGTCCGGGGGACGCAGTATACTCCACAAATTTGAACTCCTACTCACGGTGACTCCTCTCCCCTGTTGTGGTCTCCTGACACCCCCAATCGCAAAACTAATGCCGACTTCGTGATCTACATCCCAGAAAACCCCAGAATCGACATACAACACCCCTAACTTTCTATGGGACTCGCAGAACCAAAAATTCTGCACTTGGGGTACGGTAGCATGCAAATTCGTCACATCTATGTTCAAACATCATCTAAGCACTGAACCAATGCCGGATTCGTAATCAGCGCCCCGGAAAACCCCGAAATCGAGTATAATGTCGCGAAAGTCGACCCGACGCCCAAAATTCAAATGGACGCGGCAGGGTTACTGTACCTCTGCAAATTTGCCAAAAACAGTTTTCTGGACCAGATTTTAACGTAGAATCGTTTAAAACCACTTTTGGAACGATCCGGCAACGCATTCGGGCGCTACAGACGTCGAAACGCAAAAATCGCAATTTTCGACCTCGGAGTCGAAAAAGTTGCGGGAAAATAACTTTTTTGTGTTTCAACCGATTTTCTCCGCTAATGGCTCATTCGATAGAGGACATCTGGGAAGGAGCACCAAAAGCGGTCTCGCCGCTCTAGCTGCTACCTAGCCCGCACAGCAGCCCGTCAAAGTCGGAAAAGGACCAAAAATCGCGAATTTTTCAAATTTGGCGCCAAAATTGGTCCCGCAGCGATCCAATTCTTTTTTTGCACCCTCGGCCCTATCGAGTACTACAACATATCAAAAGATAGTATATACCATTATATGCAACTTTCTCGAGTTCTACCTTGCCCAACCCATTTTTCAGTACTTTGAAAATTTAAATTTTTGAATTTCCCGCCAACGGGGTCCCGGAGCGCTGACCCCGTTTGGTGTCCACCCTGCCCACCCACTAGGCCTACCCAACGCAAAAGACCGTTTGCAAATCGGCCGCTTCACGCGCGAACGCCGTTGACTCAAAGTTTCTGCGTTTCGCGCACAAACGCTATATACTCCACATTTTTTGTGGAGTATAAACAATAACGGGAAAATCACGGCAGGGTAAAGTGCAAATTTGGCTGCCTTCAGGTGTTTCTGCAGAACGAGGTGATAACCTCCTACTTGCCCACCATGGCGGAGTCGCTCAAGTGGCGCGTCTCCACCCTCAAGTGGCCCTACGACCCCAATCGCCAGGGCACAGCCTGCTGCACCACATGTCGCCACCCAGACGAATGCCGGTTCTGTGGAGACCAGGATGTCCGGGCATTCATTCTCGACCCTCTGGAAGCGGTGGCCAAAAAGGGAGACACACGCTTGGCTACACCATCTATCGAGCACCTTTTCTGACTAGCAGCACACTGTTTGTTGAACCGTTCTTGTGTACAGGATGCTTGAAAATACTGTGTGCGACGAAATTTGGTATCATTCTGCACATTGCTATAGCGCACTGTTTGTAGAACCGTTCGTGTGTACAGGATGCTTGAAAATACTGTGTGCGACGAAATTTTGTATCATTCTGCACATTGCTATAGCGCACTGTTTGTAGAACTGTTCTTGTGTACAGGGTGCTATAAATACTGCGTGCGACGAAATTTTATATCACTGGCGAAAGAAGAATCTCATTGTGAAATCCCAGGAGCCCTGGCCTTCATGTGCGAAGGTGCATAGGGCCTTCTCATTGATCAGGATGGGCGCCAGGTCGAGGGTCGCCTCCTTGAGCAGCCATTCCAAGGGGCCCTTCTCCTTGAGCTCCACCAGGGTGCCCTTCCCTCGCCTTCGACGCTTGACGCCCTCCTGACCCTCCAGTTGACGTAATAGCAGGGCAAAGAGGGCTGCCGGCACACGACTGCTCACCTTGCCGCGCTTGACCACCTATAGAGAGACATTGAGCATGCTCCTCTGCTTGCCGCCACAAACAGGCTACATGTAGAGGTTGAAATATGAATACGTCACCGACCGCAGCCTGATGATCCTTGGAGACCCCCAGAATCTCGTCAATTTTCGCGTCCTCTTGCACAGCGGACTCTGTCTGAAATTGCCAAATCAACTACGAACAGAACCACCCCACAAACAATGCGCAAGTGAACAGCACAACGGACAGCTGCTTACATTTTGCTTAGCTATCGCCTCAGCCTCAGCGGCGAAGCCGAACACGTCCGTCTCGTCCACAAGCTCATCGCTAGCCACGACGTCCAACTCCCCCAGTGGTATGGGATTGCCGACCAATCTGCCATTCACTGGCCCCTATAATTATATTATTAGTTTTGTAACCAAAACTAATCAAAAACCAGCCCCCCCCCACCCAGAAAATTAAATTAAAACAATTCTCGCCGATCCCCACCCTCCCACGCTACTGACCACCCCCCCCCCCCCCCCTAGCTGGTAACGGCCAAAACAGGGGAGATCAAGTTAGGTACCTTATTCAGCACTTCTTCCACATCTTTTCCCAAATGAAGCAGGAATTCCTTCCACATTTGCTCCATTTCTTCGCACGGGAACAAGAGGTTCCTCTTGTAGGGATTGGCCAGCTCTTCCTCGGCAAAACGGCCCACAAGCTTCACCGCCCTTTCCAAAACTTTAGCATATCCTTCCTCAGCTGCTGGACGTCGCTCCCGTGGCTATCCTGCAGTTCATTTCAATATTTATAGATTGGGGGGGGGGGGGGTGGCGGCAGTGGATTTGAGGCCAATTTGACCCTCATAGGGGGTCCCCACCAACCCCGGGAGGCTAAACCAAAATTTGAGAAATTACGCAAAAATATATTTTCAAATTACAGTTTAGTGTTTACCCCCCTGGAACAGGTGGCGACTGTTTATAGATTGGGGGGTGGCGGCAGTGGATTTGAGGCCAATTTGACCCTCATAGGGGGTCCCCACCAACCCCGGGAGGCTAAACCAAAATTTGAGAAATTACGCAAAATTATATTTTCAAATTACAGTTTAGTGTTTACCCCCCTGGAACAGGTGGCGACTGTTTATAGATTGGGGGGTGGCGGCAGTGGATTTGAGGCCAATTTGACACTCATAGGGGGTCCCCACCAACCCCGGGAGGCTGAACCAAAATTTGAGGAATTACGCAAAATTATATTTTCTGTTTACAGTTTAGTGTTTACACCCCAGGAACAGGAGGGGACTGTTCATAGATTGGGGGTGGCGGCAGTGATTTGAGGCCAATTTGACCCTCATAGGGGGGTCCCCACCAACCCCGGGAGGCTAAACCAAAATTTGGAAAACGCCCAGTGGTTGAGATTAGCCAGGGAGAATTGCCACCGAAAACAAGTGTTGTAGGTACAAAGGCGAGCTACAGCTTTCAAAGGATTGAAGAAGTGTGCTGACCGACCATGTAGGTGTTCTCCAGGGACTTCATGTAGGCGGCCATGTGGCCAGAGTTGAGGGTCTCTTGGAGAAAGAGGGCCGGGTGGTGCAGGGAGTAGGGCCAGTCGAGCTGCATGCAGGGAGAGGGCGTCGACGGCACAACAGACAGCGGCTCGGGAGGCAGAAGGCCCAAGAAAGAACGAGACGACAACGGCCCCAGCTTTCTTCTTGGGCCACGGCTATGGTCAGTCCTCCCAGAACAAGACGCCTTCGCCTAAATGTATAGCGCACTTCAGCAAGAAAACGAAAACCTGTCTAGTTATTCTCGATCAAACAATGGGGACACAATTTTTCGTGCGTATCAACCTACCGAACTCACCTTCTTTGAGACCATTCTCTCCTCGTGGAGCTTCTTGGCTGGGCTCCTGTCAACAAATGGGAGATCCTCCTTCGACATCTTCCGCTTTCGCTCTGCTGGCAAACCGCTTCTACCATTCGCTTTCGAACTCATTTTGTTGTCTTGCAAGTTCAGCCAACGCACACCGCAAACTCCAACAAGGTTCACCGATCGGTCCGTTCAATTCAATTGAAACGCCGCTTCACATCGCTGCGTGATACACATGCAAATTCAAAAACGACGCGCTCCGTGGAACGGTACCTTCCTTGTAGCACAGCTTTGCGTTCTGAAACCCAGGAGGGGCGTGTCTCGCTGCGACAGCCAATCAGGCCACAGCGCTCACTACGCGCGCTGCGCTAGAGGCAAGAGGCTATCTTCGCCTGACTGCCCATTATGTGCCACAGATGGAGGAAACCGAAGCCACTCAGGTGAGCAATCTACCTGCATATTGCACTGGTTGTTCGCAATGTGACTTTCTGTGGCAGAGCCACGCGGCGCCACATAATTCCTTCCAGGTCCATACCACAAAGAGCACAGCGAAAACCCTGCTTCACTCAAACTTGGAGGAGACTCGAAAGAACCTCCAAGTCGGAATGCTGGGTGTGCGGCCCGGCGTGGACCACTTCAAGACGACAGGCGCTGCTCGCCGTCCATGGATTGGAAAAGTGACCACGCTCTCAAAAGAGGAGGACACCTTTGCGGTTCACTGGTACAATGGGGTGTTGACCGGGTCTTGGCAACCGAGTTTCCTCTCTAAGAGGAGTCGCACCGGCCGCCAGCCGTATGTCACAGCAAATCTTCCCTACGCGAGCGTCTTGCTGTATGGCTTTAGTCTTACTAAGGCAGGGCGGGTTCCTGCGAAAATTTCTCGAGATTTAGAGTCAACTATGGAGGAAATTGAAGAGTCGTTTACACTGGGTGCATCCTGCAGTCAATCTGGTTAGTAGCTGAAAATTTGGTGGCGCAGTGTGCAGCCTATGCCACTTCATTTGCTCATTCTTGTGCACTAATTGCAGCTGCATTGAGACTGTGGTGTACATATACGCTTGTATGTCGCTCTAATGTGCCTTTGTTGTGCGTCATTCTATGTACAGTACTTTGTTGTAGTGACTATTGCGGTCGCTGTGTACGTAGGTCGCTCTACACAACAGGAAACCTTGTCGTGTCTTTCATAGTGTGCCCTGATCCAACTGTCGCAATTCCTATTGGTAGATCGCTCTACTACAATGTCTATGGCGTGTGCAAACGTAGATCGCTCTACTATGGTTTGAGCTCCGACTGTCTATCGCGTGTACTATCGTAGATCGCTCTACTACATTCTGACTGTCTATGGCGTGTACAAATGTAGATCGCTCTACTATGCTCTGAGCTCTGACGGTCTATCGCGTGTACAAACGTAGATCGCTCTACTCACTCTCTAGTTCTGAATTCTGAACAGATATGGTGGTTGTAGTTGTTTATCTGTCAATTTTACGGTTTATCACGCTTGTGATCTGTGTCAATAAACGGAACTTCAAGACATCCGAATCGTCGTGTTTTTCTCGCCATGTCACAAGAGAACTGCAAAACACAACTAATTGCCCCATTTATGATGAGATTTTGTCGATGACAAAAAGAAAATAGGTTTTGCAGAATTCTGGTTGCCATGAAATTGCAAGATACTCAACCTTATCAAAACGAGACAATATGCTCGAGTCCAGAAGTCCACAACTAGAGTTTGGGGTGTTTCTGCCAATCTTCAGGCCAGTTGCCGTTGTGACCTCGGCTTCGAAACGGCAGTAGACGTCGAACACCTCCTTCTTCTCGTGGAGCAGGTACACCCACGAGTATCTACTGTAGTCGTCAGTGAACGTGACGACATACCGTTTCCCTCCCACTGTTTCGCATCGCAGGGGCCCCAGGACGTCGCTGTGGACAAGCTCCAGCTTCCGCTTCGTCTCGATTGCCCCCTTTGGCAGGAATGGGCGCCGTGTTGCTTTCCCTCGACAGCAACTCTGGCAATGGTAGGCGGTCGACACTCGCTGCGGCCATTCCCTTGATGCCGCCCTCCTGTGCCAGCATGTGCAAGCGTGTCTTGCCTGCGTGAGTAGTATACAACAGCCTCTGACAATGGTTCGGGATTGCTGGTCTCGGTGTGGCTTGCGCCGACTGCTTGCCCGTTGTCGCGCAACTCACGCGTTCGATCGGATACTCGCAACCTGATGTCGCGCAACTCACGCGCTGGAGAACATGGCCCTACTGTCATTGCGCATGTTGTTGTTGTTGTCAAAATGTTGTCTCACTTGGTGCTGAACCACTGCCTCAAACCTTCTCGGATTCAGCACTATACGCAGGCAACACTGGCCGTCACCGCGGACTGTGTATGGCGGTTCTGAATATAGACTGTGCATTGTACGCAGGCTGCACTGGTCGCGGACTATGTATGGCTGCTCGCAGTGTAGATTGTGTACGCGCGCGGCTTTACTTCAGCGCGGGACGGCCCGCTGGTATTGTAGAGCGAAGAGCGTCGACCCTCCCCTATAGCAGCATAATATAATCAATAGTCTGACGTCACCGGCTTTTCACGACATATAGGCGTTCGCTCGTGCGACGCGCACTCATTGGACCGATGCGTGCTCGCGACGCACGGTGATTGGATAGACGAAAAATACGTCATCCGACAGGCGGCGCGGCAGTCGATCGACAGAATTTAGGCGGCGGCCAAAGACCAAACTTCCGCCAGATGGTGCCCGGCGGAAGGCGGTTCCGAAAATGTATAGATGTCCGGGATGCGTCGCCGCTGTCGAGAGATATTTTGTTCACACACAGACAAACAAACAAACAGACAGCGCGCGATTAGTAGAGAGGAGAGAGGATCCGCCAGATGGTGCCCGGCGGAAGGCGGTTCCGAAAATGTATAGATGTCCGGGATGCGTCGCCGCTGTCGAGAGATATTTTGTTCACACACAGACAAACAAACAAACAGACAGCGCGCGATTAGTAGAGAGGATTCAGGTTCTCAGCAGACCCACATCCGGTCAGGGTTCGGATTGGGGCAAAAATTAAGCCAGTGTAGAAAGATTTTGAGCTTCCTAAAGTATTGTATTACCAACTGCAACGCGAGATATTTTGGGTGCTTTTTCACGGCTCTTTCATCGTGCGCTCAATTGTCACCGTTTTACAAATACTTATAGTGCAGCTTCGGCTCTGGCTGTTTGATCGTTCTTTTCTTCGCAGCCGTTGCCATGGCGCTGTGCCGCCCCTTCTGAATCCACGTCTTCACGTAGCGCGAGGGGTCGAAAATCTCAAGGGGCGGCCCGTTTAGCTTCAGAAAGAGAAGCTTGTCCATGGTTTCAATCTTCAGCCTATTTCGCACGTCTGTTCCAGCCAGGTTCATCTGGCTGAAACCTCGCTCGCAGTCAGCGTTGGAGATGGGAATGGTCTGCAGCGTTGACTTGGCCAGACGCAGGAGGCTGGGCACCTTTCGGCCAGCCGAAGCTCGAAAAACTTCGAAATCAGCCAATAGGTTGACTTCGTCCAGTTGAAACATTTCGGCCAGTTGGGCGATCTCCTTTCGTCCAAACTGCGGTTGGGCGCTTGTTGGGGCTTCAATCGGATCCAGTACCTATACAGATTGAACCATTAGTTCTGTATAAGTATTTGCTTGTAATTATATGGGAAGTAAATGAATATAGCTGCCAGCTGGATCATACCCTGAATATGTCCCGCAGGGTGTTGTACTCCTCTTGACGTTTCTCATCCATCCGGTTTGTTCCACTGGAAGCGGTTGTGAATAGACGACTTCTAAGGTTGTCGCCGAGTGCTTGCAGGAATTGCGGCTCGTTAATTCGCGGTATTCGCGATGAGCCGCTGTTGAGGGGAATGCCGCTGAAAACGCCCTCCAGAATAGCCAGTCTGGCCTGCTCCATATATTGGCCAGGCGTTTCCTTCAAACTGGAGATTCGTGCAATGCAGAGACGAATGGCCTAAATGTGTGCTCTGTTAATGACATAAATTTGATTTGTCAGCGAAATTGTTACGTTGTCAGCAGTGATGAAGTCGCATTCCTGTCTCTGCAGCGTCAGCGACAACTGGGAGAGCTCTCCCAGACAGTCCAACAGCAGTGCCATGTTTTGGAGAAACTCTGCTGACTCCAGGCGGCGAAGAAAACCCTTCAACTTCGACTTCTCAGCAGTCGTAGCTCCATTTTGACTGGTAGTAAAGTGCTTGTGTAGAGCAGGGTAGCTGTCCCAAAGCGCCTTCACTGACCGCTTGCTGCTGGCCACCCAGCGAACGTCAAAGACTCGCCCAATGCGGTAGATCTTAATATACACAAACACATACCCCCCGTTTTTTTTTACAATTTCCCATACATACATACCCTCTCCCCAGCCCCACCCCACACCTTCCCAGCCCGGACTGACGCTTGGGAGAATAAGAGAAAGATAAATCCACCCCCCCCCCCCCCCCCCCCTCAAGAAGAATTCTGAAGTGATTGACAGCCCCAGGGCAACCCAAGCGCGATCGGAAACTCCCAGTTCTATGTCAGCTCGTTGAGGCAATGTCAGGAAATAACCGTCAGGAAATCGCCGCTTTAGTTCGGTAGCAACACCAGCCTTTCTTCCAAACATGACGCTGGCACCATCAGAGACGAAGGCAATCAGGTGGTGCTGAAGATGCTGCAGAGTGAGCCCAGCAGTCTCAGCAGACCCACATCCGGTGGGCCGGTCGGCTCCTCTATGTCAGCTGTTGTTGTCAGTCAGGCGGGCCGCTTGTGTGGGGTGGGTGGGTGAGAGTAGGTGGGTAAGCCCAAGTGTGTCCGTCTTTGTGCCAGGTGCCGCACCAAGGTAGGTCCATATTACCGACAGGTATTAACAGTCGGTCTAATTAATTAATAATAACACAGGTATTGAGGGGGGTGGGGAATGAGGGGTGAGAATAACGAGAACGAGAGAGAGAATAGATTTGAATAAAGGAACCGTTTGTTTGCGCCTCGGCGCTCTTTGCAATTGCGCCCGGCGGCCGCTCTTTGTCTGTCTGCGGGCGGCGGCGGGAGGCGCGGCTGTCACCTGCTACGCTTTAATCGCGCGGCTTAATGCAGTGAGCGGGCGGACGGCGTGTGTCGGCGCACGTCTATCCCTCCTCCTCCCTCCCTTGTCTCGCGCTACTGTACGTGGGGCTTAGCCGCTCTTCTTTGTTTCTCACGCTAGTCTTAGCGCGAGTGCGGCGGTGGCGGCCGCTTCGCTTCTTTGTCTGCCAGAGGCGGCTCTTTGTCTTTGCAAGGCGCGCGCCAAAACTTTTGAATGCGGCTATAGTACGAGGGCGCGTAAGCACGCACGATAGACACGTATATGTGGGCGATTCGAGGTTGCAAATTCGAGCGGGCGCACGGCTCGCTACCGAAACGCTTGCGTATGGAACTTGGAGGAATATTTGAGACGCGAAACGAACGTGCTGTCTATCAAAACGCCAACGTGTGAAAGAGAAACTCGTAATACTCAATCCATAGACACGTTAGCGCGCATTCCGAAAGGGATCAATGCACAGTCGCACACGTGTGCCCACTTGGCACCGTGCCAACGATTGCAGACGGATGACGCAATCGAGATTTAGGGCGTTCGGCTGCAAATCCGGAGGTCGGCGGTTCGAATCCGATGGCAACCATTATTCTTTTGCTGCTTAATTAATATAAGATACAAAAGCCTTTGGGCTGCGCGTTGGTCCAAGCATTGACATCGGGCCGGGAATACGTGAGACGGGCCGACATTCGGCCATAACGGCCGGCAACTGGCCAGGAACGAATGGGATTGGCCTGGAGCAACAACGTCGGGCCAAGTTTGGTTTTTGGATGTGGTAAGCTGTGAAACACAGCATACTGTACCTTGGGAATTTGTGAGGCTACGTGTTGTTTCGTGTTGGATACATATAGGTGTACTGTTGTTTGCAAGACGTTGCAGTCAATGTTTCACAGCGAGAGAAGAGAAGCTTTGAGGGCATTTTCGTTGGCCATCCATATCTGTTGGGTGACGTCTGAGGCTCCACAGCGAATAGAGAGAAACTAACCAGCCCTACCATATAACAGCAGAACAAAATTGAACCGAACAGAACTGTAGAAAAAAAACAAACGCAGGGTTATTATTTGTAGAAGGAATTGCACGCCACGAGCAAGTGAGACGGGCCGACATGCAGCAAAGAGGGGCTGGAATTTGGCCGGCAGCGATTGAGACGGGCCGATGATGAACCAGCGGGGCCGGGAACGGGCCAACAACGGGTATTTTTGTTATCCAGCGATGTATCCAAATGTCAGCTTTATTGTTCCAGCAGCTATACAAGTGTATGGCTCCAGTTTGCGTGACGCTTTGTGTGTTGGCTACTTGGTAGGTTTGTTTTGCTCCCCATTTGGTTTGCCAGACGAGCCAATGTTCCACCGCTGTGTAGCTATAGAAGCAAGCGTAACGGAACAGGACTGAGTAACTGACCAAGCATAAGTTTAACTTTAGTGAAGGAAACCTTCTCTCTCTCTCTGTGCCAGCCAGCGCCGCGTCGCTCCAATGCTGTTGTTCTGCTGTTGCATTGCAAAGGTGTGCGGTTTGGTTTGCTGTTTGCTTCTTTGGAACGTGCGTAATTTTCGGTACGACACGAAGATTTCCAAACAGTGGCTCTGTTCTATTATACGAGTGCACCAATCGCAATATTCATCGATTCATCAGCCCAAGAAATTTCAATCATAGAGGTACCAACTATACGTAGAATAATAAGCGAGCAGTCGTCAACGAGTTGGTCTTAGAGTGACGAGCACGTCAGTTGTTGTTCTGTCTGGGTGGGCGACCACGGCGCTTTCGGAAGATGCTCTTTGCCTGTTGTTTCGACACAAGGCTGGAGCGCTTCACCAGCGACAGATACGCTCCACACAGAGTTCGAGCCGTGCCATCGTCCCTGCGCTGAGCCACACCTGTAACGGGACGTTCTCGTACTGTGTTGTGCACCATGTTGGCCAAACAGCCCTACACAATTCGACTGTCACTCACCGTGCAGCGACGCCAGAAATGCGTCCTCAACGAGAATGGCAACGATGAAAAGCGGTAGGATCTGCAGCGACCGTCTAAGGACCAGGCGGACGTTGGCGTCGTTCTCGTGATCGAATTTCCTTGCCAGATGCGCTTCCTGGTCGTCCAGTGAGAGCTGTGACAGCGCGAGAGCAATCCCTCCAGCCATCATCTGCCTGTCTGTACTGCACTTGGTGAAACAGCACAAAGTACTAGAAGGATAGGAGTCCGTGCAACAACTCAAACACTTTGAAAGCGACGACGGTTGAATGCTATGTATGCTTTATTCCAACACCAATATTCTGGTCAAAGAACGGCGCGACTGAAGGGCAAACCGTTGGCGTTTGGTAAGCTATCAAGCGGCACTTGAGTGTGTATTCAACAGATCATCAAAATGTCACTCAAAGTCATCGGTGTTCATAAAGGCGTCCATTTCATCCTTGTATTTCTCCAGGAAGCAGTGAAGCTGACACTGGCGTTCGACCCAAGCGGCCTCTTCGGCTTCGTCGTCATCGAGGCCGCTCTTCTCCTTCTTCTCGACCGTCTTCTTGAATGACTTGTAGAACTCAGTGCCTCTGATGTTGTCCGCCTCCGTCATGGTGTCTTGCAGCTGTACATACAGTATGGACGGTCACGACCCCTTTTAGTAAGTCGTGTCAGAGGTACATATGTTACGCCCACCTGCAGTTTGAAGGCCTTGAATACTTGGTCGTAATTGGCCAGCATCTGATCCACTGTGAGCACACCCTCCATGCCTTCCAAAGCTTTTATGATGACATCTCCGATCACTTCGACTTCCGCGGTCCCGTCTGTTCCTGGACCACTGCCTTCGTCCTCATCGTCGTCGTCGTCGCTGTCGCCGTCACCGTCGTCGTTGTTGTCATCTCGATTGGCACTGTCGCTTTCATCGTCGTCGTCGTCGTCGTCGTCGTCGTCGTCTTCTTTCTCTTCTTCCCTCTCCATTTCGCGCTTGTGGTACTTCTGCTTGTGACGACGCATGCTGTCCTCAGTGGAATACTCGCCGTCACAGTACTCGCAGATGTATGACATGGCGCGACGTTTACTGTTCAGCAAGTCTACAACGCCTCTTTTTCTTCTGCGATCCACCTGCAGAAACGTTTTCGTTGGCGGCTGCGTGGTCATATCTTCCTTGATTCTGTGCGCTACACACATTTGATGGCTGAAAAGCCAGACTGGCAGCCAGGCGGACGGCCCAACGGCCGGATGGACGGCTCGAGCAGGCCGAAGAGCGACGCTCTTTAGCACGTGCGGCTAGCGGTATAGCGTGTGGCCGCGTTCCTCCTTCACCGTGCGCAGCTAGTGGAGCAAGAGCGCGTCAGCTGACGCTCTGCGCGCCAGACAGCAATCAATCAAAACTGACAGATAGTGAACGCGGCAAGCGTAGTGCAAAGCTCTTAGCTGCGATGTGGCGCTAGACAGGCACTTCGTGAGGTAGACGTCGACCACGGAAAGCTTTCGTCAGCTTTGCGTTGGCTTCCTCCCTGCGAATCAGGAATACTTTGAACCAACGTGCGTTTAGCCATGGCCGAAGGAGCGGGCGTAGCGGTATGCACGTTTCCGCTTTCGTATAGCACTATTGATTTGCACGGAAAAGAGGGGGAACAAAAAAAAAAAAAAAAAAAAAAAAAAAATACCAATCTGTAAGTAAAAGTACATTATTATAGAGCTCATCACAGGAACATAGCCCATTTTATGAAGCCTTCGGCTACCCGCGAAGTGAAGCGAGTGGGATTGTGAGTTATAGTTGAATTGTGCCGTGTCGATGTCTGTGCAAGCGACTTTTCAGAACGCGGCTCAGGCGCAAAATCTGTTTCTGGAAGCGTTTGCTCGTGAGGCTAAGAAGTGGGTGAGAGTGGCCCTCGAGCAGGTGTGCCCCTCTTGCCGATCCGACCAGCCAGTGGGCATGCACGTCATCTGTCAGGAACGGGACTATCGCTCCATCCTGCAGCTCTCCATCAAGCGTCTTGTACAAGTCACACCGCGAAGCGAGGTGCGATTCTCTAACGTTTGCTGAAGGCGTAATTCCAAGCCTGTCACATATTGCAGGTGATGTGCAACTATTTGAGCATACTGAAAGAGAGGCGCGCCACCCACGTCGACAGCTTTCTTGTCTTTGTCAAACAAGATCCGTTCTTCTCTCTCCAGTTCGATTGCAGCTTCCAACATGAACTGATTGACGCGATCATGAACTTGGAAGATATCGATTGACTGTTGTGAAGACTTCCACTGGAAGACACTGTGCGTGCCTAATGAGTGTTCTGTGCACTGCACTGCACACCACGCAAAGTTCCATGTCCTGCATGATACGCTAGCTGCTGCAGTTGTTTGGAAATCTTCGTTCCTATGGATAAACGTTCCTACTGTTCGTTTTTCGTTCCTACTAATAAACGCACGTTCCAAAGAAGCAAACAGCAAACCAAACCGCACACCTTTGCAATGCAACAGCAGAACAACAGCATTGGAGCGACGCGGCGCTGGCTGGCACAGAGAGAAAGAGAGAGATTTCCTTCACTAAAGTTAAACTCATGCTTGGTCAGTTACACAGTCCTGCTCTGTTATGCTTGCTTCTACATATAGCTACGCAGCAGTAGAACGTTGGCTCGTCTAGCAAACCAAATGGGGAGCAAAACGAAACCTACCAAGTAGCCAACACACAAAGCGTCACGCAAACTGGAGCCATACACTTGTAAGTGTAGCTGCTGGAACAATAAAGCTGACATCTGGATACATCACTGGATAACAAAGGTACCCATTGTTGGCCTGTTCCCGGCCCCGTAGGTTCATCATCGGCCCGTCTCAATCGCTGCCGGCTAAATTCCAGCCCCTCTTTACCGCATGTCGGCCCGTCTCATTTGCTCGCGGCGCGCGATTCCTTCTACAAGTAATTACCCCACGTTTGGTTTATTCTACAGTTCTGTTCGGTTTGTTCTGCTGTTATACGGTAGGGCTGGTCAGTTTCTCTCTATTCGCTGTGGAGCCTCAGACGTCACGCAACAGATGGATAGCCAACAAAAATGCCCTCAAAACGTCTCTTCTCTCGCTGTGAAACATTGACTGCAACGTCTTGCAAACTAAGAAACAGTACACCTATGTATATGTATCCAGTTTTGTTCTGCTGTTATACGGTAGGGCTGGTCAGTTTCTCCCTATTCGCTGTGGAGCCTCAGACGTCACGCAGCAGATGGATAGCCAACGAAAATGCCCTCAAAACGTCTCTCGCTGTGAAACATTGACTGCAACTGCAAACTAAGAAACAGTACACCTATGTATATGTATCCAGTTTTGTTCTGCTGTTATACGGTAGGGCTGGTCAGTTTCTCCCTATTCGCTGTGGAGCCTCAGACGTCACGCAGCAGATGGATAGCCAACAAAAATGCCCTCAAAACTTCTCTTCTCTTGCTGTATTTCACCAAAACCAAACTTGGCCCGGCGTTGTTGCTCCAGGCCTATCCCATTCGTTCCTGGCCAGTTGCCGGCCGTAATGGCCGAATGTCGGCCCGTCTCACGTATTTCCGGCCCGATGTCAACGCTTGGGCCAACGCATGGCCCAAAGGCTTTTCTATCGAATATTAAGCAGCAAAAGAATAATGGATGCCATCGGATTCGAACCGCCGACCTCTGGATTTGCAGCCGAACGCCCTAAACCTCGATTGCGTCATCCGTCTGCAATCGTTGGCATGGCGCCAAGTAGGCACACACGTTTGTGACTGTGCATTGATCCGTTTCGGAATGCGCGCTAACGTGTCTATGGATTCCGTATTACGAGTTTCTCTTTCGCACGTCGGCGTTTTGATAGAGAGCACGTTCGTTTCGCGTCTCAAATATTCCTCCAAGTTCCATACGCAAGCGGTTCGGTAGCGAGCCGTGCGCCCGCTCGCATTTGCAACGCGAATCACCCACATATACGTGCCTATCGTGCGTGCTTGCGCGCCCTCCTTCTATGGCCGCATTCAAAACTTTGGCGCGCGCCTTGCAAAGACAAAGAGCCGCCGCCGGCAGACAAAGAAGCGAAGCGGCCGCCGCCGCCGCACGCGCGCCAAGACTAGCGTGGGAAACAAAGAAGAGCGGCTAAGCCGCACGTACAGTAGCGCGAGACAAGGGAGGGAGGAGGAGGGATAGACGTGCGCCGACACACGCCTTTCGCCCGCTCACTGCATTAAGCCGCGCGATTAAAGCGTAGCAGGTGACAGCCGCGCCGCCCGCCGCCACCCGCAGACAGACAAAGAGCGGCCGCCGGGCGGAGCACAAAGAGCGTGGGCGCCGTAGCGCAAACAAGCGGTTCCTTTATTCAAATCTATCCTCTCTCTCTCTCGTTCTCGTTATTCTCACCCCTCATTCCTTCTCTCCCTACCTGTGTTATTATTAATTAA
>JASAMZ010002336.1:0-12156 GCA_030248115.1 Linhomoeus sp. GSCO2_2
AAAAACCGCAAAAAACCATGCACAAAACACGCACCAAAAACCAGACTCTCTCCCTCCAGACGTCCTTGAAAAAGCGAGCGAACAGCCAGGCCACCGAGGCTACTAACCACCAAGCGGCCAATAGAAGTACGCCTGTGAAATTAAATTGTACACATTAGAGATGTGCGGCGGACCGATTTCGCGGTCTGGGTAACCCGGACCGGACCGGACCGGACCACCCGGACCAAATTTCAAACCCTTTAGCAAATATGGCACTCGCCCAGTTCTAGTGTTCAAACCTCAAGATGCGTTGAATGGGTAGCTCTCAAGGGGAAATCGAAACTTGAACGTTAGAGCATCGATAGACGATTAAAATTCCATCAGAAACTACATTGTGTTACATTAAGAAATTGTAAATTTATGTTGCTATTCTGTAGTAAAACAGGCGGTAAAACACTAGGAGTATGCCATAAGTAGTTTTGCAGACATTGACTATGCAATCCTTACTCCTTGTTCAGCAGGGCGATTTAGGCAAAGTTTGCCATAACTTTACACTAAAATGCCTAAAGTAAACTTCCCAAAAATTGTTCAAGTTGGTTGTCCATGCCATGAGATATTTGGCTTCTCGTGAGATGCTGAAAAGGTGGGAGCTTTCCCAGACTCACCCTGTATTTACAGCTTAAAAGCGCCGCAGGCGAAATTTCTACACTTTGGAAGACGCCTAAGTGTAAATTCAGGTGATTGTGACCCACGAAGATGAATTTTTTGTCCTTGGAATATTTTTATTCTTCCCCCGACCGGACCGCCCAAATTTGGCGGACCGGACCGGACCGGACCGATTTTTGCCCGAACCGCCCGGACCACCCGGACCGGACCGGACCGCACATCTCTAGTACACATACATACGTAGGATATATATTTTGTGTGTAAAAGTGAGAAGACTATGTGCAGTATAAAAGTGCAAAAGTGAGAGGAAATGTACTACACACGTACAATATGAAAGTGGTAGGATACTATTTTACAGGGTGCGCCAAAAAAGTGAGACCCCTAAATTTGTGGCCGTCATTCTCCGCCTTGGCTCAACACATCGGGCCCAAATTTGGACACAGTGAACCACAGGGTGTTTCAGCCGTACTGTGCAAATTTCGTGGTAATTAATGCAAGGCACGGCAAATGGCGTCCTTTTCCTCGCCCTCATGTCAAAAATTAGGTGCGACGCTTCTCATAGATGGGCAAAACGACCCCATTTACCGTTCGTTGCATCGATTACCACGAAATTTGCACAGTGCACCAGAAACACCGTGTAGTTCGCTGTGTCCAAATTTTGGCCTGATAATATATGTTTAAACATATTATTATATTATTTTAGCATATTATGTTGAGTCAAGGCAGAGAACGACGGCCACTACGTTAGGGGTCTCACTTTTTGGCGCACCCTGTACGTATACAATAACGTAGAAGTAACAGAACTATGTAAATACAGTACATCTGCATATGTGAGTGGAAAACCACAGTACGCGTGTAAAGGTGAAAAGACGTTTAGAGTGGACGAGTAAAACTGACTGGAAAATTACAGTGCACCTACTTATGTACAAAAGTGAAAAGCCTGAAATATGTACACCTGTGAAACTGGGCGAAGTACAGTATAACTACGTGTAGCACGTGCAAGAGCTACTGTAGACTGCATACTACATATTACACGCTACGCGTCCATGTAAACGCAAGACAAATACTGTAATTCCAACCAATTACCATGCAAAATCGTCAGCCACTGGCGCAGCGTCAGTGACATATTCGTCTGTTTCATCCGCTCTATCACGGGAGCGACGCATTTTGGGCAAAATGACACGCCTGAAAAATTTGATAGGGGACTATTGTGTGGTGACTATAAACGCAATTTTCGGCCCACCCTGCAGCGCCATGAAGGGATAGGCGTCGCCGTCACTCATTGAGTGGATTAACAGTTCGTCGGCTGAAAATTGAATTTTTAATAGAAAATATACAAATTACACATTTTTGCTTAAAAGATCAGACGTTTTTGAGAAAACCGACGCGAAACACATAGGGCCTTCAAGCGCAACGAAATATCGCTGCTATTGCTGCCGATATTATTACAACAACTGTCAAAATATTGTATTATCAATTATTACATTCACTTGAAATATTGTAAATTCATGTAAAATGCCTAAAGGCAGAAAGGAGAATATGTTCCAAGTATGAAGCATGTAAAAGTAAGAGTATTAAACGATATTCCTCTGGTGTAGCAAATGCGGCGCTTTACGCCGCCCACCAATTTGTTAAAGAAAGAATAGTACCAGTATTGATTGAAAGAAAGCATTTTCGACTTAAATCATCCACACAAACTGCGCAAAGGTCACAACGACACGCGGTAACATATTCGGCACATCCTAGCGTGACGTTGTGACCTTTGCGCAGTTTGTGTGGATGATTTTAGTCGAAAATGCTTTCTTTCAATCAATACTGGTACTATTCTTTCTTTAACAAATTGGTGGGCGGCGCAAAGCGCCGCATTTGCTACACCAGAGGAATATTGTTTAATACTCTTACTTTTACATGCTTCATACTTGGAACATATTCTCCTTTCTGCCTTTAGGCATTTTACATGAAATACTCTTACTTTTTGATTGGCGGAGCCTCCTGAACGAGCGGGGGCACTTTGAGGCACGTACAAAACGAGTTGGACAATTTTGGGACACGTATGCAGGGCCTCCTGAACGAGCGGGGGCACTATGAGGCACGTACAAAACGAGTAGGACAATTTTGGGACACGTATGCAGGGCCTCCTGAACGAGCGGGGGCACTATGAGGCACGTACAAAACAAGTAGCACAATTTTGGGACACGTTTGCAGGGCCTCCTGAACGAGCGGGGGCACTATGAGGCACGTACAAAACGAGTAGGACAATTTTGGGACACGTATGCAGGGCCTCCTGAACGAGCGGGGGCACTATGAGGCACGTACAAAACAAGTAGCACAATTTTGGGACACGTTTGCAGGGCCTCCTGAACGAGCGGGGGCACTATGAGGCACGTACAAAACGAGTAGGACAATTTTGGGACACGTTTGCAGGGCCTCCTGAACGAGCGGGGGCACTTTGAGGCACGTACAAAACGAGTAGGACAATTTTGGGACACGTATGCAGGGCCTCCTGAACGAGCGGGGGCACTATCAGGCACGTACAAAACGAGTAAGACAATAGAGGGACACGTAAGCAGGGCCTCCTGAACGAGCGCGGGCACTTTGAGGGACGTACACAACGAGTATGTCAATTTTGGGTCACGTTTGGAGGGCCTCCTGATCGCGCGGGGGCACTTTGAGGCACGTACAAAACGAGTAGGACAATATTTGGACACGTATGCAGGGCCTCCTGAACGAGCGGGGGCACTTTGAGGCACGTACAAAACGAGTAGGACAATTTTGGGACACGTATGCAGGGCCTCCTGAACGAGCGGGGGCACTTTGAGGCACGTACAAAATGAGTAGGACAATTTTGGGACACGTTTGCAGGGCCTCCTGAACGAGCGGGGGCACTTTGAGGCACGCACAAAACGAACAGGACAATTTTGGAACACCTATGCAGGGCCTCCTGAACGAGCGGGGGCACTCTGAGGCACGCACAAAACTTAACAGGACAATTTTGGGACACCTATGCAGGGCCTCCTGAACAAGTGGGGGAACTTCGGGGGTTGGTGTTATATGCGCGCAACCAGCGGTTGTGAAGAATGGAAGGCGTCTGGACGAGATCCTGATTGATGGACGTTAGAGCGTGATCTGGAGGAGGAGAAGAAGAAGGAGAAGAATTCACCCCCCGCCGTTGGGACAAGAAACGCGCCGCGATCCTTTTTGCGCCTGTAACTTTTGCTACACTGAACCGATTTTCACCAAATTTGGAATTTAATCTATTCGTAATAAAGTCCTTTAGTGTACCAAATTTCATCCAATTCCGTTTAGTACCGCCTGAGAAATAAACATCGTGATGATGGGAAAAGGTGCGCGCGGCCTGGATGGAACATATTATGGTTTGGCGCTGCCGCGCCAACCATGATTGTGAAAAAAACCCTCACTGTACGCTTTTGTCGGTCCCCTGGCAACGTGCAGAAAATAGGGCCCTTCCGACAAATCAAACACCTAAACTAATCCATACTGAATTTGTAACTACACTCATAATGAATTTTACACAAAAAAATAACACCCTTACCATACTACGCTCGCGCTCGGATACGGTATGCAACTTCGAATTCAGCCACACTCCACTGCAAATTATCTCCCCCTCCTTGTAACTGCCACTGAAATTCGCCAATATGCTTTCGGTAGCCTGAAACACGTATTTTTGAAAAATTCCAAAAATTTTGACAACAAATTAGCGTACTCCCCCCCGCCGTCTTCAGAATGAAAGCTGTCGCCAGCGCTAGCAGGAAAGTGGCACAGTAGGCCTGAACAGGAGGTGAAGTAAATGGAGGAGTGTTTATTCCACTTACAGTTTGCACTAAAACTCGGCCGGCGTCGCGCCTGGCGGCGCTCAGCTGCGGCTTAGCGCGACCACCAACTTCAGGGCGCGCTCCGCGCGCCCTGAAATCGGTCACCGGTCCGTTAAGCCTAAGCTTTGACCCGCCAGACAGCGACGCCGACTGACTCTTGTGAACTGTGGGCGCAGGGCGAGCCTAAGCATAGCCTGAACTAGAAGGAATATACTGGGTCGGACACTAATACAGAGAAAGAAAAGACGGCCATCGCCTGACGCATCAGGCGATTGCCGTCTAGACGGCCGCGGCCTGACGCATCAGGCGATTGCTGTCTAGACGGCTATCGCCTGAAGACGGCCATCGCCTGTGACATTATATATTTATATATGTTGCAGTCAGTAGCCGTCTTCAGGCGATTGCCGTCTAGACGGCTATCGCCTGGTCGATCAGGCCGCGGCCGTCTTCTCGGGGAAAAGACGGCCATCGCCTGGTGCGTCAGGCGATGGCCGTCTTCTGCTCGAAAAGACGGCTATCGCCTGATGGACCAGTCAACAGCCGTCTTCAAAATGAAAGCTGTCGCCAGCGCTAGCAGGGAAGGGGCACAGCAGGCCTGAGCAGGAGGTGAAGTAAATGGAGGAGTGTGCACCCCACTTACAGTTTGCACTAAAACTCTGTCTCCGTCACGCCTGGCGGGTCTCAACTGAGGCTTAGCGCGACCACCAACTTCAGGGCGCGCTCCGCGCGCCCTGAAGTCGGTCACCGGTCGCGTTAAGCCTAAGCTTCGACCCGCCAGACTGCGACGCCAACTGACTCTTGTGAACTGTGGGCGCAGGGCGAGCCTAAGCATAGCCTGAACTGGAAGGAATATACTGTGTTCAAAACTAATACAGAGAAAGAAAAGACGCCCATCGCCTGACGCATCAGGCGATTGCCGTCTAGACGGCCGCGGCCTGACGCACCAGGCGATTGCCGTCTAGACGGCCGCGGCCTGATCGACCAGGCGATAGCCGTCTAGACGGCTATCGCCTGAAGACGGCCATCGCCTGTGACACATACACATGTCCGGCTTAGCAGCCATTCTGTTGCCAACGTTTTGAAGTTACGCGGAGGCTAGACGTCAACACGAATGGTCCTAGCTTTCAGGCGAGCCTCTACTTCCTGGCAATGGAGCGGTTCCTGGCACTGACCAACAGCGGCCGTCGCTCCGGCATCAGGAGGCCGTATCGGGCCGTCTTTGGCTTGACCCTCTCGCTTTGGCTGCCCCACCTGCTGCTGCTGGTGGCTGCCCACGCGCAGTTCGTCGGCCGCCGTCTCTTCTTGGGAGCCGGCTGGTGGATGGAGTTGGAACGGGTGCCACAGACCTTCGCCAATCTCCTCTTGACGGTCCAGTTGGAACGACTGGTCGCGCGGCAATTCCGCTACCTCAAGCGAGCCAGAGAGGCAGTGGTGAGGTTCGGAAAGGGGCCCGCCTGCGGCACCGTCTCGCCGGAGGAGACGGCGCGACGCAAGAGCGACTGCCGAAGGAACTTCTGCTTGTTGATCGGCACGGTGGGCTTGAATCTCGTCTGCGTCGCTGTAGCCGTCGTGGCCCATCTGGTCCAGTTGTCGCGCGTCCTGGGCTGGCTGCAGCTTTGGCTGTTCTTCAAGACGATCGAGTGGTACGGCCGGCGTCGGTACAAGTCGACTTGGGCCTGCGTCGTCGTCACCCGATTGGCGCACCTCGACGTCCTTCTGCGCGCCGTCGCGCCCCTCTTCGAGGCGCTCATGCGCCTGTCCGCAGACGTGAACGGGACGCTGGGCGTCGTCCTTCACGTCGTCTTCACCGACCTCTTCCGAAAGACCTTTTACCGTCTCTTGCGCGCCGAGCGGTGGAAGGAACGCTGGTCGAAGTGGAAGCTGCGTCTGTGGCCCAGCGTTGAATTGGAGGAGGAAAACTCTAGACGAGGAGGTTCGAATGGGAGCCCCCCGGCGAGACAGCGGCTGGCGACGGCGACGGAGGCGACTCAAATGAGCAGCGCCAAAGCGGCTGCCGCGAGGTTCTTGCGGCAGTGGGAGAACGAGAGATGAAGCGCTCGTCTCTGGGTCACGCGAGTACACAGCATGCATGGACGTGTGTCTGTCACACTATGTACATGTTCCGCTTTTGTAGAGCCCTGAATTGGAAACTGCTAACGTACATAGTGCGCCTACAGTATTGATGGAAGATGCAGTGCAGCACAGGAATACACATGATTGAGTTCGCGCGTCGTACATTCGGGTATGACTATAATGCAATAAGGTCAAGTAAGCCAGGCATTGCAACACGTGGCCATGCGCCGTTCGCTGGATAATAGTGTGGCTGAGAACCGCGACATGCCATGAATACAAGATCACTTTTACCAGCCTAATCAACGGGGTTATTATGGTGCGGCCCAGTCCTATGGCCAATCAGTCTGACAATAACTCAGTAGGCGACTGTCGCGAACTCGGCCCTGCCTCCAAAGGGTAGCGTCACGTCGAGAAGTGTCCACTCGTTCGTCTGCGGGTCACAGCGTTCGACTGTGCTGATGGAGCTGCGATCGCTCCTCCCCCTGCCACCAAAAGCATAGAGGGAGCCTACCCACTCCACCATGCCATGCCAGAATCTTGCCACCTTCATGGATGGAAAGGGCTGCCACTGGTCTTCCTTTATCGAGTATTGTTCGCAGGTCGCGAGCCTCTGCAAGCCCACTGCACGTGTGAGACCGCCGCAAACCACGATGACGTCGTCTCCATCGTCTGAGGGAAGCAGAACGGCTCTGGCGTTGCTTCTTCCACTTGTCATGTTGGCTTGCAGGGTCCATTGGCCGCTGGCTTCGTCCAACCGCTGTAGCAAATGGTAGGTGGTCCGCGCGTCCTTGTTATGCCCTCCGGCGATGTAGAGATGACTTCCAACTGAGACCGCGGCTCCGTTGAACACAGCGACGGGCATTCGCTGCGGCAAGACCCGCCAGTTGTTGTTTAAGGGCGAGTAGCTTTCACAGCTGTCTAGAGGCTCGCCGACGTCCCAGTCGTCGCCGCCGCCGCACAGGACAAACTCGTCACCTGCAAATTACAACCACTGTATAATAGTGGCCTCAAACGTCATCGTTTGCTGGCAAGCTTCTCCAGCGCACCAAATGGGGCCCCGGCCGCCAGGTGTCGCTGCAGTCGAAGTGGGCTCGTGGGTACAAAGGCTCCATCGCTTTCTTTCCATCTCCAAGCCGTCTTTCGATACCCGTCGGCAATCAGGAATCCACCGGCTGTCAATCGCCCTCCGAACAAGCCGTCACCTTGCTGGGGAAGGGTGGCGTTCCACAGGCCGGTTTGGAGGCTGGCTAACTCAAGGAAGGCTATAGAAGGGGTGAAAGTTCCAGCTTGCCACCCGCTGACAATCAGCACTTTGTCGTCTGAAGAAGCGTGAAGCTTTTAAATGCATTTGTGGAATGCTCTGGACTTTGGGTTGCCAAATCGTACCCTACCCAGACTGGAACAGCTCGTGGGATTCCCCATGCAGTGGCCGACCCACGATGCGAGAGCGAGATAGCGAGGCCGACGGATGTGCTGACGGCCGGTGAGTTGGCACCTCGTCTCGTTCTCAGAAACGATAGCGGCGAAATTCCCCTTGAAGCCGTCGCTATACTCCAAGTTGCAGTAGAAGTAGAGGCGCCCGCCCTTCTGGCTTTGCATGCAGTGACCGCAACTGAGGGCCGCGCATAGCGAAGCACTGTCGGGCTGCAGCGACCGACCACTTCTGAACTCACCAAACGGTGAGCTATGTACATACCATGTACCAATCTGTTATGTTCGAAGACCGTCAGTCTATACTACCACCTCATCAAGTCGTCGCATGTCCCGTTGCCGAGCAATCCTGTTTCAGTAGAGTTTGCACTAGCCTTAGAAGACCATTCTTTAATCATTTCAGCACATGCTCTGGGCAACTCGCTCACTCTGCCAGGCGGGCAGAGCGGTCGAACGGTGTCGGTCCAATGAAACGGTCTCGCCAAATACACCAGCACGATGTCATCCATCTGCGACGTCGCGTTGAAGTCGTGATAGCGGTAGATCCTCACTGGCCATGAGTACTGTAGTGATGGCCTATCCGACTGGTGGCCAGCCACGACTTCGAACTCCCTGAAAGCAGTACTGTACATAATATGTAGGTCCGTACATGGGATGCCGAATTGACCAAAGAATATCCTACTGTCCCGGGCACTGGCGCCTCTTACGCGCAGCGATCTCACGATTTACTCAGTAAGAAAACTTCTTGAGTTTTTGTTTCGGTGATTGAAACCGAGTTTCAGCATAACGCCAGCGACGTGTAGATCGTAGGTGCAATCTTGCAGAGTTGTTAACTACAAAATGTGCATCTCAAGCTATTCCGTCATGTAGTAACAAGCTATGCGCCAAATCAACCTAAGATGCCCGAAAGATGCTCATCCAATATTGTAAGTGAGACCAGTTTCAGCGTCGCACTACACTGAAACCTTTTGCAGATTTCAGTTTCAGTCTAAACAGAAATTTTAGTTTCAATTTAGTTTCATTATACCCATTCAATAGAAACTGAAGCTGAAACTATTTAGTTTCAGTTCCTGGCTCACACTACCGATGGCCTTTGAAGAAGCAGCTGTTGTCCGCTATCAACCACCGTCTCCCACTGATAGCAGCCTGGCAGAGTAAACCTTTGTCCCTTCTATCGATGAGACTGACGATCCAGGGTTGCTCTTGAGTAATCCGGTCGGGCACGTAGGTATCCTCAGTGGAGCAACCCCAGTTCCAACGATCATCGATAACTTCGCTTTCGTCACAGAACTCGTGCGCTTCGGTCTCGTCTTGGTGACGCAAAGCCGATGTCCAAGGTATGAAGAGTGCGACGAAAATTGCGACCAGAGAAGTCGCCGTCAACGGCAGCCGCCGGGCCATTGAGTCAGGGTATTGTGAGGTGACCCGCGGCAAGAAACGTTGTTTGACCAGACGATTTGCACCTTCGCTTTGCTTGAGCGTAGCTGAACGTAAACTGAGGTGCAAAGTGAAAATTCGCTTCGGCGCCCGCACTACACACCACAAACGTCCATGACGCGCGCCACTGTTGCGATAGTGTAGTGCTGTGCAGCAGCAGAGCGAAGGCAGCCTCGACATGCAAAGTTTTTGTCAAGTACATTGTAGGGCCAGTGGCAACGGCGGCAGCAAGTTGTAATTGCAGTGGTGTTGCAATGGACCTGCAGCGTTAACGCCATCTGCTGACACACCACCTCCTCACGTTTTAAGACGCAAACTGCGCCGACATTGCAAAGTCTGTCAACAAGTCTCGTCTCATGTGTTACAGCTCCTGCATACCGGGACGAAAGGCAAGACAACGACGCACTGAAATCATTAGGACAGGTACCGTACGCGCGCCCGGACACGATAAGGACAAAACGTTTGTTAGGCGGTCTTGGCATAAACATGTAGAAAGCGGTGAGAAAGAAAACTTTTCAGAGACCTGGTCACAACTCCATCGCGGCATCGATTCCTTAGCCGACGTGGTCTACACTGACGCACCCGAAGAAAAACGATGATGATAGAAAGAAGCAGAAAGCGAAGTGATGCAAAACGGACACATTATTTCCACTGTCGCGATAACCAAAGTCATCATCAGTCCAGTCGCCATCATTACACCAATCACCAATCCTTCTCAACGTCGTCGTTGACGCCGCCCGAGAAGTCGAAGGTGACGGCGGCCGCTCCGTCTGCGGGCCGGGGAAGCTTCGTGGCGAGCTCAAAGAAGTGATCCACCTCCCAGTAGTCTTCCGAGTAGCTGAAAGCCTTTGGGTCGCGCTTCACACAACGTCCGGTTTTGAAGAAGCTTTGCAGTTGAGGAGAAGGGGGGAGGGGGATACCTAAGTACAACATGATTGGTCCTAGAAGTATGTTATGTACAGCCCGCTGGAATGCACAAGGAAAGAAGTGCCCAATGTATGCTTATGGCACATTATAATAGTGTAAGCGATAGGTAAGTCGCTAGAGTCACTGTGTGCGCCGATGCTCGTCCGAATGTCTACTGAAATGGGTCTGTCGCCACTTCATGCGTTGGTGAAGCGCGCACATTGGCGCAAGCGACCGAGACGGTGGCTGGGAGGCTGCCGAACAGGGAGCAGACCGCAGTGTCGCCTGCCTGTAAGTTCTAAGTGTGAAGAAGTTAGATCAATATAACGCAACAAATCCTTCACACTACCGGTACTGTACTTCCGCGCCACGCTGTCCGTGTCAAACCTATTGATTGGGAAGGCCGTTATGTCGTTTTGCTTGTCACAACTTTCAATATACAAATATATTACAAATTACAAATAGGCATATGCTTGTCACCTCACAACCCAATATACAAAATGTACAAAACGAATATACCGGGTGTCCCATAACCCATAAACCTGCGCAAAAAAATTATCAATATTACTTGCATCCCTAACTAATAATTTTCTGCTCGCGATTGATTTTGCATCGCGTACTAAGTAAGAATAGCCCGCCCGGGATAAGCCCGCCCGGGAAATATTATCGATACTGGATGAGTACCCTACTAAGAAAATAGTATGGGATAAGTACCGTATCGAGAAGGATGCATCGCGAAAACCCCAAATTTCAATAGCTGATGCGGGTTGCTTTAAAGCAATAACGCGGGTTTATGGGATAAATCCATCCCCCCCCCCATCCCCAGCAAGCTACAAAAAACTTTGCGCTGTGAAACTTACACAGATTAAAGGTCAATGTCTTGGCACATCTGATGCCAAATTTCAGCATCCTACACCCATCCATGTGGGAATACTAGCGCAAACCGCAAAATTGGTCGCGGTTGCTGGCCCTCGTGGAGGAGGCGGCCCAGCAGCAGGAGAGACCGGCGTGTTCTCATTTGGGATCGGCAGATAATCTTTCATTGGGTCGTTCGCGCGCGTGCTGCAAGCTACAATATTCCTGCCAAGACTATTCGAAAGCTTGATTTCTCCTCTTCAAAATGGTACAAATCGCATCAAATTAGCTTCAGCGTACAAAAGTTGCAGCTCACAGAAGCCAGCGGGTTTGCGCTACAATTCTCACATGGATGGGCGTAGGATGCTGAAATTTGGCAGCAGATGTGAAAAGACATTGGCCTTTAATCTGTGCAAATTTCACAGCGCAAAGTTTTCCACAGCTTGCTGGGGATGGGGAGCTGGATGTGTTGGACACCCGGTACTCTGTATGGAACGACTATCATCGTCATCGCCATCATAATGTATTTGCTACCCAATGAGTGTGATACTGCACATTTGACTGTGAAGTTACACATTTATCTGTGCGTGCACATGAACATTCACCTATCTGTGACGTCACACGTTGTCTGTCTCAAATGGCCATGACAAATCATCTGCGACCAGTCATTTTCGCCTACCTTCTGCAGCTTGACCATGGTATGGAAAGCTCTTCGAATGGGCAATTTGTAGAGCTCTCGATAGCATCTTCCGTTGCCGAACTCGCAGACAAAGACGGCGTCACGCGGCAAGGTCACGTTGGGTTTCTGAAGTTGTTGATGGCTTTTGCAAGTTTCAGTTACTTGACGCCTCAACAATTCATTTTGGCGACGTTCCTATCAAATTATCCAACTGAAATCGCGCGCACGTTGGGAGGCACGCACGTCGAGCTTTCTTAGTGGAGAGGCCGGTCGAAAAAGGTTTGGCCACGATTCAAA
>JASAMZ010002338.1:0-10000 GCA_030248115.1 Linhomoeus sp. GSCO2_2
TCTGACACTCAAGGAGTGTCACGTATCACTTGTTGTTGGAATTTTGACCGTACGACCAAACTTTGGAAGTTCCCCACCATTTGTGGAGCCCGTCAGTATAACGCTAAGCCAGAAGCAATCGCGACGGACGAAATTGTTGGCTAGGCGTAAGCCATACGCCTATAACTCTGACGAAAGAACACCCTGGTCGGATATCAAAACCAAGTTGTGACGCCAAACACGTTGCAAAGGTCAATTTACTGCTAATGGCACGCTTCCCACCCCAAAATGCACAGAAAGTCGTCGCAAAATCCCAACGCTCACTCTAGGTTTTATTGGCACCCGTGGAATCCAATCTTTCGAATCAGCGGGTCTTGCAGCGACAATCATGTAGAGCACGGCAGGGCACCAATTGATACGGCAGATTTGGTAGTATAGTGCGGGCGCGGAAAAGAAGGCCTTATTTCTCCCGATGGGGGTGGACAAACGCGTGCCCGTTCGGTATAATTGTGAAGTACTAAACAAGATAGACTCGCATACGGAGGGGCGAGTTCCGTGGTGCCCGTGCCCGTAGTGCCCGTACCTATAACCTGCGGGCACTGCCCGTGCCCGTGCCCGTGCCCGTATCTATAACTACCCTTAGGATAATAGAAGTGCCTCCAAATCGTACCACTACTACAGTAGTGCAGAGTGCGAGACACTGAGACGCAAATAAACGCTGCAAACCAATATAAATTCACTCCTGGAAGTCTAGAGGATCTATCTATCTAGTCTATCTATATTCACACTGCGTAGATCGCTTTCCCTTTCAGTTTTTGGGTCGACAGTTCGCCCCAATCCGATGCAAAAACTACCGTACCCTACAGTAACCCACCAACCGGCTGCCCACTTCCCGTGGGGGATGGGGGCGAAGAGGAGGAGGAATCCAGTGGGGGTCCCAGCCTATAGCCGATGTTGTAGAGCATCACTTCCAGTGGGTCGGCGTTCATTCGACGCTGATTGGCCGACGCCGTACGGTCGACGTCCGCCACACGGTGCTCGCTTCCACTGCCGTCCTGACAAGGAAGACGAAGTGAGAAGATAAAGCGCGCGAGCGCGATCGGGAACGGAAGCAGCAGATGCGAATGTGCAAGAATCCAAAGGCGTCGGCGAGAATATCGACCGCAACCACTGTTGACGCCAGGGGCAGCAGAAGTGACGGACGCACTTGCAGCAACATCTGACGCCAGGTCGCTCAGGGACAGGTGGGCCGAGTATGGTCCGTACCCCCATTGCGAGTAATACCATGAGCAGTGCACAGTGCCCCCAACTCCAAACCTCACCTCGGGCCTGGGCGACCATAGCTTGACGACGCTCTCGATCCCAGAGGTGGCCAGAAGACAGAGAGAGGGATGGGGTTGCAAGCAGTTGACTATGGACTGGTCTCCACGCATCACGGAGACGATGTTGCAGGTCTGGCGATCCCACACGAAGAAGGAGCCGTCGTCCGAGCCCGCGATCACGTACTCGCCCCGACTGAGAGAAGAGTACTACAGGGTGTTACGATAGACCAGCTACGTGGAACCTACATAATACCGGCTTGACGATGCAGTGTGGCGTAGCAAGACATTGACGGGACGAAGGAAGAACAAATTTTATGGAAGGTGGGTACTGTCGTCATTTGAGGCGTGTATTCCCACCCAATACCTTTTGAATACATACGCCACTGGATCTATCTGTCGCTTTCATCTACTATATCGACACAACTTTACGTACCCCCTCTAGCCGTTCTATCGTACCCTCCGAGGAAGTTGGTCTCCTTGATGTCAGTGGTGGTGTTGCAATGGCCGCAGAAGCGTCGAGCGTAGTCGGAGCTGGCGTAGCGCAGCTCCATCTCCTGCTGCGTGGGACCGCGCACACCTCCACTCTCAGTGGGTTGGGAGTCCATGGGACTCTGCCCTCTCGCTGCACCACCCGTGTCCACGCGCAGAGGGGAGGAGGAGGAGGAGGGCAGTCTGCAATCGACGAGCCTGGCGCGTGGTATTTATATATGTTACTTGGAAGTTGACTATAGTCCATTCAAGAAAGGCGTGCACTGTGTGGTTTATGGAGTCTGCAGACCTCGTGCTTTGGGAAACCCCAATGATTTATACATCGTTGGATACCCCTGTCGGAGTATTTGGCGAGGTGCGTGTTTGGCCATAATCACGCAACACGCACCAGTTTGAGGCGCACATGAAAAATTCGAGGTTCTGCACAGGGTGTGCGATTTTGACAATTTTTACACCAGTTGTTCCACAAGGTGTCCCATATCATATTTCAAATTTCAGCAAAATCGATTGGCTACAGCGTTAGTTATGGCTTGCCGCGTGTACCCTACTTTGCCCCAAATTGGCCAAAATCGCCGATATCGGCCAAAAAGGGTACACTTTTTTAATAACTCAAGAGAGAAATGGCGGAATTTCTTCAAACTCTCCGTGTGTAAACTAGGATCAATTGTCTACACAATAGAACAAAACCCATCTAATTCGGCTGCGGCACGCTCGAATACGACTCAATCAAAGAGACCCTACTTTTGGCCGAAACGACGCTTTTCGGCCTGCTGGACGGCCTCGATGCGCAATCGAGCCGAAAAGCGTCGTTTTGGCCAAAAGTAGGGTCTCTTTGATTGAGTCGTATTCGAGCGTGCCGCAGCCGAATTAGATGGGTTTTGTTCTATTGTGTAGACAATTGATCCTAGTTTACACACGGAAAGTTTGAAGAAATTCCACCACATCTCTATTGAGTTATTAAAAAGTGTACCCTTTTTGGCCGATTTCGGCGGTTTTGGCCAATTTGGGCCAAAGTAGGGTTCACGCGGCAAGCCATAACTAACGCTGTAGCCAACCGATTTTGCTGAAATTTGAAATGTTATATGAGGACACCTTGTGGAACAACTGGTGTAAAAATTGTCAAAATCGCCCACCCTGTGCAAAACCTCGAATTTTTATGTGCGCCTCAAGCCGGTGCGTGTTGCGTGATTATGGCCAAACACGCACCGCGCCAACACACTCCGACAGGGGTATCCAACGATGTATAAATCATTAGGATTTCCCAAAGCACGAGGTCTGCAGACTCCATAAACCACCCAGTGCACGCCTTTCTTGAATGGACTTTAGTTCGATTAGATCTTTCACAACAGACCACCATACTCTCAACCCCTGCTCTCAACCAACAAATGACAACTACGACGTACATTCTGCACGCAGATTGTGGCCACGCTTCAGCTCTGTCCAATAAAAAACAGAGCGCCGCATTGACGGCCAACTTTTCTCTGAAGGTTACCACAGACTCTAATGGGACACCTTCTCTGGCGTCGATTCCCAAAGAGGGCCCTCTCGAACTCCAAAACCGCCGTGGAAGCCGAAGAACTCGAAGTCGTCGACTGCGCCGGCGGCGAGGAGCCGGGGAATCGCCGGCGCTTCTTCTTCTTCGTCCTCCGAGTGGGCGCCGTAGTCGCCGAGGCCGAATCGGCCTCCTCCGCGTCCTCTTCCTCTTCCGCCTCCTTCTCCAGCAGCACGTTGCGTATCTCCTGCTCCAGGGCGCGGCAGGCGCTCGTCGACGCTTGCGAGGGGAACTTCTCCTAAGATTGACCTCAATGGCGCCGATCGATAAATCAATCAACACGTTGGCCCAACCTTGAAGACCCAGAGGCACTTGAGAGCCTCCTGGTGGTGCTGCAGCAGGTGCAGGCAGCGACTGAGGCGGAAGAGCGCCTTTACATGGTTGGGGTCCCGCTCCAACGTCGCGTAGCAGTCGCGCAGCGCCGCGTAGGCGTCGCCGTCCCTGATGGCACAACGGCAGAGCATTTACCGTAGCTGTTTACGGTAATGAAATGAACAATGGCTGAGATAGCGATTGCGCATAATTTTCTTCCTACCAGTTCCTCTTCATGTAGGCGACGGCCCGATTCGCCAGCAGCAGCGGCGGCGCGTCCTTCGGACGATTCGAGGCGATGGCGCGACTGTAGAGCGCGATGGCCGCCGAGTACTGCTGCTTCTCGAACAGCTCGTTCGCCTGCCGCTTCAGGGCGTCCACCGCCGGTGGAAGGGCCAAGCGAGGGCGCGTGGTCCTCAAATAAGAGTGTGGAGCGCGACAATTGGTCACCACACAGTACGTAGTGGTGGGAATCGTGGGCGTACCCTGGGGGCGACTATCGTTGTCTTGTTACCTCAGCAAAGGCTGATTTGACTGTGAAATATGGCATTGAATGCCAAACTTATGGTCTTCAAGACAAGGAAGCTATTCAATTGCCCTGTTCGAAGAACGAGCCGAGCCATTTGACACCGCGCGGAAGACAACCTACACAGTAGCCTCTCGTCTGCTACGATATACTGCGCTGGAGTCGAAGCATCGCGCAGCTCACTCTGTCACGGGTATGGCGTGAGGCGGCACTCGAAGGAACTCGGCCTGCGCCAGTGGGCTCATGTTAGCGCTGGCGACCGCGAATTCGTTCGTGTGCCCGTTGGACGTCGCCAAGTGGCCGTTGCGCTGCTGTTGCTCGAAATCCGCGCCCATCTCGTCGCGACCTGTAAAAGAACGCAGAATACGCCGGAAGCCCGGAGTTCCCGACGTAAACATTCGCAGTACGCACTACAAAGAAAATGCACCGTAGAGCGCGTGGGGCGAGTCGAGTGCAATATGCAAGAAAATGATTCGAGGGAGGCTACGAATATCGACTGCAGTCGCAGGATTATGACGCCACCGAACCGTGAGTGACTAGAGACCACAGGCGGCGACTAGACGCGTGCCCGCGAAACAAGCGCAACGTCTCCTCAAGATCGAAGTTAATAGCTTCGCCAGATCTACACGACGCTCTCTGCTCGTATGTACAGTATACCTGGCGTGGGCACATCTCTGAGCAGCTTCTTCAGCTGCCCCAGAAGGTTGGCCCGAACCTCTCTGCTGACCACATCGAACAGATAGATCTGTTCTCCACCCAAATTGACCAGAAGTTCATTGCCGCAGGGGCTGAAGACAAGATTGGTGGTGGAGAAGTGGCGGAAGCGACTGCGGTAGTCGCCGCCTGCTCCGCCGCGCCGACTCGGCAGGTGGCCTGAGTTGAAGGAAGGTGGTTTACATGAGCATGAGGAGAGTTATGTAGCTGGGGGGGGGGGGGGGGGGGTTACCCAAGACACCCCCTGGAAAGGGGGGGGGGGGGCACAGGAATAGTTCACCAGCGCAATACACCGCCTGCTACTCCATACACCAAAGTGACATTTGCCGTATTCCCTCGAAAACGTGCCCGGGGCACTTATTTTTCGAAGACTACGTAGAGGGGGCACCTAATCGAAGGGGATGCTTATTCGAGGGGGAGGGCGCTCAAACAAGGTAATACGGTATGTATTCTCACCGGCGCAGTAGTACTGGGCCGCCTTTGGGGGCAGGTCGTAGCACTCGTCGGGGGCGCACAGGTTGAGCACTGGGGGGACACGTTCGGTCATCATATCGCCTGAGGGCGCGCCGCCCTCTATGCACACCCTCTTGAGAGACAGCATCCTGAAGAATGAGTGTGTGAAGTCTTTCACTGCTTTCGATTGAATGGAAACGATAACCTTCTAAACGACATCCACAGCAGGCGATTTGCCACGAGTCTGGGTCGCTACATGGAAGGTGGGGTAGCGGTCTACTACCGCGCCCTGTACGCAAACGGACGGGGGGGGGGGGTGCGTGTTGATGGGGGGCATAAAAGCTAAGAACCATTCGTCCCAGAAGTGTCACACTCACTACCTTTACCGTCTGTCGAAGACGCGTACGAAGGGGTCGTTGGCGCCGACGGCAATGAGTTCGGGTCTGCAGGGGTTGAGTGCGATGGACTTCACCTCGGCGTCACTGCCCGCCCAGGCGTTCAGGTTGATCAGACAGTGGGCGCACTCGCGAGAGCAACCGACCGGCTGGCGCACGTCGAACTCGCTGGAAAGAGACGTGATAGAGAGTAATCGAAAGGCCAGAGATCAGGGGCCGTATTCATAAAGCTTGTGTTACTGTAAAACATGTTTCAGACAGAAAGCCTGTGTTAGTGCGCTAAAACATGTTTTCCGTAACACAAGCTCTAACACACGATTCACCAACGCTAACACAGACTCCAAAAACATGTTCTAACTAAACACGTTTTAGCACACCACGATTGTAACTCTCAGTGCTTTCAGGGGGAGCATAAAAGCTTCGTTGCGGTAGTAGTAGAACGTTGTTGCACGATTACTTTTCAGTCCTGTTGTTGGGTTGTTTAGTTTTCGAAGAAAGAAAGTAATACACATTACACACAACAATCGCACTGTTTTATACACTGTATTCTGCTTTCTGAACACAAGACTTTGTATTCACCCATGAGATAACGTAGGTACATACCTGTACTACACCTAAATTGACAATATTCTATTTTCCAGTGGATGGTTTTCAAAGACTCACACTGTTATTGAAAACCCTGATTGTAAACCTCGTTGAGGCTATATCTGTCGTTCTAAAACTCGATGTATAATTCGTCGGTGCATAGAAATAAATGCTCGTGAACTTCCACCAAGCCACATTTGTTGCTTTGTTTGTCATTTGTAACATTTCTCTACTCTACGCAGATGTAGTGTTGATTTTGCGCTCACCAACACGACTAACACAAGCGTTAACACATGTTGTGGCTTGTGTTAGGATTTCTTGTGTTAGCGAGCTTGTGTTAAGTTTTATGAATCCTGTGTTTGGCCGCGGCCTGTGTTAGGCTCGATTTCAAACACATGTTTTAGGGTAAAACATGTTTTAGTAGTTTTATGAATACGGCCCCTGGGCATTACTACGATCAGCGCCTTAGGCAAGCGGCGAGGCGCATCGTAATCTGCGCATCGCGTAGTCACTCTCTTCGCAGCTACCGGTTTCAGAGACGCGCGCGGGCAACCTTCCCGCACTCACAGCACGAGTCCGTCCTCGGCGCCGCTCCAGAAGCAGTGTGGGGAGGCTGGGGTGACGGCCAGTCGCTTCACGCGCATGCAGTGGCAGTTGTAGACGGAGAGGCAGGCGCCCGACTCGTCCGCGCGCTCGACGTCGTGCAGTCGGAGTTGGCAGTCGCCCGCGCCCGTCACCAGGGTGCGGTCGCGGCCGCAGGGCAGGAACTATATGGCGCAAGTGTGAGTTTCGTTTGCAGGCAGTTCATCTCTAATAACGCTCCAAACTGCAGACTTCAAGCTGTCCAGAGGACACAGAATACACTCCACAAAACTGTTATGCTCGTGTTCTTAGTCGCTGCATAAACTCTGTTCACAAGGCTCGGCAGTCGCGTAGAAACAATAGTCTAAGCTCTCTTACTCTCGTTCACACCCCACCACCAGCCCGGCACTGAGAAGTCAACAACTCAAGACGCACGCTGACAAACCGATTCTAACCGCTATAGTACGTTCCACACTTCAGCTCGTTTCAGTCACATCTCACGTAGGTACCTGGACAGCGAAGATGTTGTTGGTGTGTCCCGTGTTGATCTTGTGCAGAGCCTTCTTCCCATGGGGGTCCCAGAGAATGGCGTGGTAGTCGTCGGAGCCGCTGGCGAGCATCGAACCGCTCTCGTTCCACTGAATGCAGTTGACGCAGCCGCTGTGGCCCTGAAATGATACTCGAATGCATATTGGCTGGCTCTGGCGCATATGGCATGCGTTCTTTGGAAAAGCATTGTGGCTTCCTAGTTCCGCACTGTCCATTAGGCTAGCCGAGAAGCTAGGAAGCGGGTTCCTCATCTGCTATCTGGTTCGCTTCACGCGCTAGCAACCGCTACGAAAATCAATCACTCGGCTAAATGTCGCAACAAAATGCAAAATTCCCCACCGCCAGCTCCGCCTCGAGTCCCAGTCTGGCGACCAGCGCCTCACTGATCCGACTATCGGTTTCAAATCGACTCGACGCTCTTCTTCGATGGCCCAGACCCAAGCCTATCGATGACTCCCTTTGATCCAGACGAGTCAGAAGGTTTCGACGACGATCGAGCTCCAACAAAGACTCCATTGCGAATTGTACGGCTTTTTAGCAAGCCTTTGTTTCATCGGCGGCCGGCCGCTCCTCCCAGCCAGCAGCTACTCCTGAATTCAGCTTGATCATCTCGCACATTCGTTACGTTGTAAACAATAACTAAACGAAGAAGACGGAACATCAACGTGGGATACATTTTAGACAACGTGGGTACTGTAACAGAAATTTTAAATTTCAGCTGCATACCTGTACGCCGTAAATCCTCCAATACGGCCCCCTCTTCCTCTACGTCTTCTACAGCATCGCGTCGAAGTAGGAGAAGGGGAGGGGGCTTATCAGAGCATTTACGGTATATCTGGCGCTGTACGTTTTGTTTTACGAGAATAAAAGTAGTGAGTCGCGTACTCGTTGTGATCGTTGTTGTCACCGTCACCGTTGTTGTGCTCGAAGTACATACATAGTCGACTCGAGACATCCTTTGTTGTCGAACTGACATCTGGATGGCTTCCCTTTCCATAAGTTTGGCGCGTGGAATCACATGATGACGGTCGTCGGCCGGAATCGCAAGCCAAAATAGGCGCAGCGCCGCCTCGCTCCCTACGCAGTGTCATACACAGTTGACACAGCCGCTGCCGAACGACGACGACGACAACGAAAAAGTGCGCTCGACTAGCACTGGCGCATATCAACTCAATCGCAGTACTTCCATTCAACAATGATCATCGGCTAATTCTGAATGAGTCCACACCAAATTACTGAACGAGTCCACACCAAATTACTGAATGAGTACACACCAAATTACTGAATGAGTCCACACCCTCTTTTCCGGCCGGATGTCAGCGGAAGTTACTGAATGAGTCCACACCAAATTACTGAACGAGTCCACACCAAATTACTGAATGAGTCCACACCCCCCCCCCCCCCCCCCTTCCCGCCCGACTTCAGCAGGAATTACTGAATGACTCTGCCACAGGCGATGGCCGTCTTCAGGCGATTGTCGTCCAGGCGGCAATCGCATGAAGCGTCAGACGATGGCCGTTCTTCCTTTTCTGAATTAGTTTCGGACACAGTGTATTCCTTCCAAATCAGGCTATGCTTAGGCTCGCCCTGCGCCCACTTAGCCGCCGGCTCAGGCCTACGATCTCCTCCTTGTATGCTTAGCCGCCGGCTCAGGCCTACGATCTCCTCCTAGTACGCTTAACCGCCGGTTCAGGGCTACGATCTCCTCCTAGTATGCTTAACCGCCGGCTCAGGCCTACGATCTCCTCTTAGTATGCTTAACCGCCGGCTCAGGCCTACGATCTCCTCCTAGTATGTTTAACCGCCGGCTCAGGCCTACGATCTCCTCCTAGTATGCTTAACCGCCGGCTCAGGCCTACGATCTCCTCCTTAGTATGCTTAACCGCCGGCTCAGGCCTACGATCTCCTCCTAGTATGCTTAACCGCCGGCTCAGGCCTGCGATCTCCTCCTAGTATGCTTAACCGCCGGCTCAGGCCTACGATCTCCTCCTAGTATGCTTAACCGCCGGCTCAGGCCTGCGATCTCCTCCTAGTATGCTTAACCGCCGGCTCAGGCCTGTTGCTTAACCGCCGGCTCAGGCCTACGATCTCCTCCTAGTATGCTTAACCGCCGGCTCAACCGCCGGCTCAGGCCTACGATCTCCTCCTAGTATGCTTAACCGCCGGCTCAGGCCTACGATCTCCTCCTAGTATGCTTAACCGCCGGCTCAGGCCTACGATCTCCTCCTAGTATGCTTAACCGCCGGCTCAGGCCTACGATATCCTCCTAGTATGCTTAGCCACCGGCTCAGGCCTACATACGATCTCCTCCTTGTATGCTTATAGCCGCCTGCTCAGGCTTACGATTTACGCGTTCAGTAATGGTGTGGACTCGTTCAGTAATATTTGGTGTGGACTCGTTCAGTAATTTGGTGTGGACTCGTTCAGTAATTTGGTGTGGACTCGTTCAGTAATTTGGTGTGGACTCGTTCAGTAATTTGGTGTGGACTCGTTCAGTAATTTGGTGTGGACTCGTTCAGTAATTTGGTGTGGACTCGTTCAG
>JASAMZ010002340.1:0-13500 GCA_030248115.1 Linhomoeus sp. GSCO2_2
TAAGTACTGTATTTGTAGGTAAGGTTTAGATGAAGCGTCATAGTTCTTGCGCAACGGAGGCAAATGAGTCAAGACGTCACTTCACGTCTTTTCGGCTTTTCGTCGCCAACCATTAACCTGATGATCTAACCAGGGTGGTTTGACCGTTCTAATTTCAAAGGTTTTGGTAAGGTTTGGTGTGCCTGAGCGATCTTACAGTTAAAAAAACTTGAAAATTATATCTGCCAAAAACACCCCGGTTAGATCGTCAGGTTAATCGCTATGGTAAGGAAATTCAGCAGGCACGGCAGCAAAGCGTCTGAAATGATAGGCATTACGCAGCACGCTGAATAGGCATGGATTCGCAATGTTCTTCCTGACACCACACGACAACCGTCCTGCTTCCAGAGTTATGGCACAAGGAAAGACAAAGGCAAAGCAAAGCCAGACGCGACGTTCCGCGTTGTGTGGAAATTTTACTTGGCAGCAATGTTTCAACTGGTCATGAACAGATCTGATAGAAAGGGTTCCTAGAAAGAAGTTTCATGTAGGCCTACTGTAGACAGTGATAACATCGCCTATCCGATTTCGATCAAACCTCCGCCTCCCGGCGTCCGGCCAATGACAGCGATCTCGTCGTGCCCCCTGCTGCGCTGGCGCAGCTGGGGCGAGCGCTCATTGGTCGGTTTGAGGCCCCCGCGACCGGTGATTGGTCGGCTGATGATACCCTTGGCCTCGACCACTCCGCGGTTGACCGCCTGCCGTACGACGTTGAGTCCCTTGGCCCCGCGTATGACCTTTTTCTTTCCGGCCGCTTCTCCCTTAGCTAGCTGCAATTTCAGAGTTGCTATTGCAAATTTCTGAGCAATTGTCAAATGCTGAATTGCCTGCTTGTCCTTCTCCTTCTTGTGAGTGGCTCGAGCGTAGCCTATCTCCAAGGCAAAAGCCACCGTTCCCAAAACGCAGCCTCCCAATCCCACAAAGAACACGCCGTAGTAATGGGCCACCTGAGGAGATCAGTGAAAGCTCTTTTGTTGCAAACCGACGTCCAAGGTAATGAAATGATGTAAATTATCTTTTAGACCAATTTTCCACGTCGGAATGCAACGCAACGTTAACGTTTGGCAAGATTTTGTTAAACCTACCAACTGATGGTATATGTTTTATATATAGCAACCTTTAACTGAGCCTCGCCCTGCTTGGCCGGCACGCCGCGATCGCACCGGTCGCCTCTCTGTTGGAAGTTGTAGTACTTGTCTCCCAAATAGCTCATTAGGGCCGACATGCCTGCCAGCCAAGCGTTGTTTGCGCGGGTAGCAAAGCAACACGCCATTCAATTGTGGTTATTGGGGGGAGGGGGGGGGGGGGTGGGTTACTCATTCAAACTACCCACAGAGGTGGGGGGGGGGGGGGGAGGTGGCTGGCAGGGCAGGCGTTCTTGCAATGACTCTAAAGTGGAGGCGGTGGGGGAGGGGATTCTTCAGAGTACATATGACGAGTGGCGGGAATGAGGTGCTTCTATAGTACCGGGAGTGGGGAGTGTGATCCCTTCAGAATACATAGGGCAGAAGGGGACAATTCCTTCAGTTGGACGCCGACTGTGTGCCTCACCGGCTGTTGCTTCAAAGATCTTTCTGGAGAAGTAGGTCCCCTTTTGCACTGGCATTCCGACAAAAAGTTGTCCCATCTCGGGATCGTCCACAAAGATCAACTCGCAGCGGCCGTGGATGTAGCTGGGCACGTTCTGCTCTTCAAAATGATGATGATTGTGACGACGAAGACGACGACGACGACGACGACGACGACGGCGGCGGCGGCGGCGGCGGCGACGACGACGACGACGACGACGACGACGACGACGACGACGACGACGACGACGACGACGACGACGACGACGACGACGACGACGACGACGACGACGACGACGACGACGACGACGACGACGACGACGACGACGACGACGACGACGACGACGACGACGACGACGACGACGACGACGACGACGACGACGACGACGACGACGACGGCGGCGACGACAACGACACATTGCACCTGCAATGCCGCTGGCCACGTACTTCCCATCTGGATCGTTCTCCACCTTGTCCATAACGCTGTCGTGCGTCAGTGCTCCAGTGGTTTCAACCGGATTCTTCTCCAAGGCTTCGCGCATCAGTCGGAACTGGGCTGTGGTTCCGTACTGAAATGGGCAGCCACAACGCTGTACTCTAAACGATCATTACAAACTTCAACCCAGTCTTTGCTGTCAGTCTGCCTGCCATCGATCAAACAACGGTCACTCTGATCCCTCAAGGCCTCAACGTGAGTCTCGTCAGTCATCAGACATGGTACAGTAACCCGGTGTGCCACAGACCCTCTGTGTGGTACCTGGGAGGGGGGGGGGGGGGGCAAACGGTACCTTAATTTCTGTGTAGTAGTGGTCCGACACTGAGAATGAAGTCATGGTGTATTTGCCCGATCTAACGAGACCTGCCAACTCCGTTAACCCGGAGAACGGCACCGCTTTTGGCTGCTTCATCATCTGGGTGACAAGGTAGCCTGAAGTTGAAATGCGCCACGAATTTCGAAATCTTCTAAAATGCATGATGCGCAGGAATACAAAGATTTACTAAAAGTTCAAAATACCTCTGCTATACGATCGCACATCATGAAGGTGTCAACTGTGCGAACAGAAGGCAGATCCCAAAAAGTCGACAACTACGGTATTAGTACTGTAGCATGCGAACTACATACACTGTTTGCTGTACCTTCGTAGATAGTGTGGAGAAACAGACAGAGGAAGCCGGCGGCTATCATGAGAACGTTTCCGGTGAATATTCCTTCTCCGAAGATCCCGTGGTATTCGTCCACTAGCTGAAGTTTTTCAAACAATGGAGAATTGTGCGCAATCACTACAGCTATATCCTGGAACTGAATATACAAGAGTGCGAAACGCTAATGTCTGAACACTCTTGGCCAGTGTAAGCTAAGGAACACTTGTGGCTACTAGACCTACGTGTCGAGTCGTGTAATGCGCCAATTCAAAATCGTACATTTTACTGCAAGCTGATTGTCATGTGTCAGCGATTCATATTTCCCACCATGCAGACGACGTCCCAAAAGGAAGAGAGTTCCATTTTGGTGGCAATTTCGATGTCGTTGTCTTGCAGATGTCGCTTGTAGGCCCACAGTTTGAAATTGCGTGACAGACACAGCAGAATGGCGATCGTCAGTATGATCGCCCCGAATCCGGCCCAGACTCCAGGGTGGAACATCTGGAGTTCAAAACGTGACAATCCGCACCAAAATATGACACTGATTCTTGACAAACTGGCACTGAATTATAAAAAAAATTTTGCCTGATGTAGCATGGATGTGGACGACAGAGACAATCCATCAGCAGGTCTTTTCATGATGTACCCATAACCGCTTCTCTTTTCGCTCAAAATTGGAAAGCTGCAACAGTGTATCGTTAATTGTACTGTATTATATTGTATTGCATTGCATTGCATTGCACTGTATTGCATTGCATTGTATTGTATTGTATTGTATTGTATTGTATTGTATTGTATTGTATTGTATTGTATTGTATTGTATTGTATTGTGTTGTGTTGTGTTGTGTTGTGTTGTGTTGTGTTGTGTTGTATTGTATTGTATTGTATTGATTGTATTGTATTGTATTGTATTGACTGTATTGTATTGCATTGTATTGTATTATTGTGCGTCATTCTGTGTTGTTGTTGTTCTCAGCTGTTTATTGACTTTGTGCAGCGACCGTCAAGCTCACTGTGTTTGTTCATTCCTGATGCTGGGGCGAGTTCAGCTCCGAAACGTCGAATAAAGGGCTTTATTCCATCTGTGTGTGCGCTCATAGCCGTTGTTCAGCAGTTTTGCTGTGAATATTTATAACCACAGAGCGCGATGAGTTTCTTCGTGTATTGTATTGTATTGTATTGTATTGTATTGTATTGTATTGTATTGTATTGTATTGTATTGTATTGTATTGTATTGTATTGTATTGTATTGTATTGTATTGTATTGTATTGTATTGTATTGTATTGTATTGTATTGTATTGTATTGTATTGTATTGTATTGTATTGTATGGTATGGTATGGTATTGATGGTTCCTAACGTTGCGTACTACTGGAACGTACTGTATGATGAGGTAAGGCCATCACCTGTAGTCGAGCGCCCTGTAGCGCGTCTCTGACACAAAGTAGCCTGAGAGAACGGCGTCAGCGGTCCCATTGACCAGCATTCCCAACACTCCGTCAAAGATGGGCACGCCTGGGCGAAATTGGCGTACAAATCAACAGAACATCATTGTACCTACCTAATTCAGATTAGGTAGGTAGTACCTAGGAGAAACCGCATCGCATCGTATGCGGACTCAACCTGGGTAAGCATAGCAGCTACAATATGTATTTCAGAACAACAGTCACCTTCCTCGGTATTGCCAATAGATTTTCCCCAGCTACTGAAGTGGTACGGTAGGGCCTTGTCGAATGGAATGATCTCGTACCACATGTTCGCCGCTGAAACGATGCTGCAATATTAGGACACCACGATTTGCGTCCTTTCGTGTAGTTACAGTAGTTACTGCGTCGCCTCGATAGCACGGTGGTCAAAGTCGCACAATCTACATTGTGCTCAAGGTAAATCCAATCGGACGCTAGAACAAAAGTCGCAGCGCAAAGCTTTCTATCACCCACTCTTCAGTGCGTAGTGAACGATTTCGGCCGTGAATCCCGGGTGGGAGCAGCGTTGGAAGTTCATTTGTGGGTAGTTCTCTGAACACGGGTAGACCCATGGTTCCCAGACCCCGCCCAGTACACGGATGGGCCAGTCGACGCCCGGAATGCCCGGAGGCAAACCCGGCCCGTAGGTCTTATTGGTGGACAATTTGGTCCCGGGTGGAAGAGTGGTCAAATCGCAGAATTCCTCTCCCGGCTTGCACCAGAAGTAGCCCATGGCACAGTTTGTATTACCAAACTTGTCACACCGCTAACAAGAGATTTCACAAAAGCTTTTCCCAACTCTGAACCGTTCGCCCGACAAACAAGCACACTCCTGATTGGAAGCCAGTTGATATTTCTTGATTAGAATTGACCATTCAAGGTTCACTGGCGCCGTTTCCAATCAAACCTGTTGTTGTGTAGAAAGTGTAGCCGTTTACAAACCGCACTGCGCAGCGCACCCTTGATGCAATTTGCGAATCGAATCGAAGCGAAAGGTTGGCGCGAATCGGCCATTCGTCAGCCGTCTACGCGTAACATTGCGTAATGTTGCCCTGACGACGAATTTCGACGACTGGAATTGCATAGTGTCATCGGCGAGTGCCGACTGCCGACCAAACGAAAGAATGCGACGGGTCCAATAGAAGACGAACAAAAGCCTATTGCGTTTTGATAGTGTCAAGGATTTCGAATGTGCTGATTATACAAGTGACACAGTTTCAAGTTTTGACACCGCGTGAGCAACATTTCAAACGGTGTGTCGATCGATGCTCTACGACACAAGACGAGCTACATAGTATTAACCGCTTTCCTGACATAACTCGCAGAAATGTCGCTTTCACGACGCGCGATTCAAAACTTTTGACAAATTGCATTTGACATCGTTTATATGTAGACCGACATAGCACTAATGCGAAACGAAGGGAGAAACAACGCTCATCTCTCGATTCACATAACATTGTTTAGGCTTGCCATCTTTGTCACTAAGCGAAAGAGAAGATCAAAGCAAGTGAAAGATAACCAGCGCATGCAGAGCGGGGAACATGGGACGAAGCAAGTTAGAAACGCAGAGATCAAACGGCCATAGGAACAGACATGACAGAAAGAGATTCTATCTCGTTCCAACCGTCCTACTGTACGCGCATTATCACTCTCAGCCTATTTCGGTCATGCCGCCGCGCACGCTTCCTGGCATATGGCCAATGATGGCGATCTCATCGTGCCGCTTTCCGGCGGCGGGGGGTCTGCGCGAGCGCAGCTGCGGCGACCGCTCATTGGTCGGCTTGAGGTCACGCCCCCTTCCCCCGTGGTCAGTGATTGGTCGGCCTGCGATGGAGAAGGCGGCGCTGATTGGTCGCTTGATAGCCGCCTTGGCCTCGATCACGCCGCGCTGGACCGCCTGCCGGACCACGTTGAGACCCTTGGCCCCGCGTATGACCTTCTTCTTTCCGGCCGCTTCTTCCTTGGCTAGCTACAATGGGTATTACGGTAGTGACTTTCCGTTCGTTTAGTAACAATTCAGGGTTGAGAGTACAGTGATTTGGAGTCCAGACACTAAAGTGCACCTCCAACCTCCACCACCGTTTGAAATCGTCAGTTACCGTGGACTGGTTATCAAAGCACCTTACCAGCTACCGTAGGCAACCAATTTTAGAGCGAATTTCAATACTGAATTGCCTGCTTGTCCTTCTCCTTCTTGTGAGTGGCTCGAGCGTAGCCTATCTCCAAGGCAAAGGCCACTGTTCCCAGAACGCAGCCTCCCAAACCCACTTCGTTCAGTTACGTATTGCTCAAGTATCTCAAGAGGGGTGGGGGGAGGTGATTGTATTCGCGGAGGTACTGTAAGATAGGCCCGACTTTCCAGCTTAAAATAATCAGCAACGCAGGCGAGTGTGTGGCATCTATGTATCTAGCAGTGCTCTCACCGCTTCATCTCCTTTGATGGCTTCTTCCAGGAGCGAATTGGACTGTCGCCTGTCAGCCAGACTGTCTCGTGCTCTCGCCTTCCAAAATGTGCCCTGGGGCTATTGGGATTCTGGGACAGAATGGAGTCGAAGGCGCTGAGAGCAGCGTCGTAATCGGCCTGCAAATCCAACAAATTAATTAAAATAACAATTTAAAGATAAGGTTTCCCAAATTTCCAAACTCACCTTTTCCGAGAAGGTCGTCAGCGTCGTCGAGCGCGTCCCGGATTCTACTGTCCTCCCGATTTGTTCATGCGTATTTTTTGGATATTCGGGGTCTGTTCTTTTTGCGTTGCTGCTTCTGGTCGTTGGTTTCTGGGAGTTGCTCTTGTGGCCGCTTCCTCTGCTTCCTCGGCTAACTTCTTGGCAAGTCTAGAATGTGTTGTTTGTCGGGCTTTTGGTTTGCGGGTATGCTTGGAACAAGTATCGGCCTGTTTGTTGGTGCTCAACATTATGGTGTAACAGATCGGGAATAGGATTGTCAATTAAATTAGATACCACGCATTGGTCACATATCCTCCTGAGAAGATTTTGAGAATAATAAACAAGTTTGTCTAAATTAAAATAATTCAATGTGTCCAGACTAATTCAATCAGTTAAAGTGAATGAGATCAAATCAGGTGAATGGCCTAAGATTAATGAAGTTCAACAAAGCAGACTGCGCAAACTCGAGTCAAATATATACCCTCATAAAGTCTATACGCAGTCGGAATGAGTAGAGTCTCAAATGAATATAGGTAGCAATTTCACAGTGAATTGGAGCGCAAGAGATTAGACCAAACCCATGCTTTTTGGCACTCCGCCGCTTGAAAAGCGAAGGAGTGCTATAGGAGCGGTAAAAGCCCACAGTCAACATAACACGTGCTAGCGCTCGCCACGAAGCACCTAGGGAGCCAAATTATTTTTTTACAAGATAGCTTATGACGACGCGCGGCGTGCTCAGGGGGTGAAAAAATTTCGGCGGTGGAAAATTTTTGCGAAAATTCAAAAATTCAAATTTTTGCTAAGTCTAAAAACAAAACAATAGCCCACAACTTTCGCAAAAGTGGGCCGAATTTGGTGATTTTTGAGTATGTTGTAGGCCTTTGGGTCCTCTAGGCAGCATCACTGGAACGGGCTCCCTAGGTGGTCCGACGCGGGAGTACGGTAGTAAATTCAAAATTTAAAAAAGGCTAAAAATTTTTCCCGACCTTTAAAAAATCATAAATCGAGTTTGCAACCGTGGATCCTCTCCTGGTTTTTTGTCCGGGCTGCGTATTTATATTGCCCTTCGATTGAGACCAAAATCGCCGAAATCGGTTGAGTCGTTGGGGTAGTTATGCTGTGACAAAAGGCGCCGGGTCCCCACCCAAAAATCGGATTTTCGACTTTCGATGGCTTTTTGGGCCGGAACGCGTGCCTTGAGCGGTAAATTGACCGTTGCAACGTGTTCAGCGTCAAAAGTTGGTCTAGAAGAAGTGTCTTGACCATTTTCAGGTGCCGTATACCGGCACACCCAGAATTTTTCAATCCCGGGGTCCAATTTTTCGAAATATTGTGTTTTCACTTGTTTCGGGGGTTTCCCGACGACGCTGAACACGGATCCGGTGTTTGTTTTGCGATTTTGGGACGCCTTTACCCTGCTTTCGGCACCCGGCCGGCCAAAAATTGGGTCCCCGGGTCGAATTTTCAAAATCCGACGCCGTCCACCCAGCGGGGGGAGGCCCCCCCCCCCCCCTTGTGTAGCGAAGATAAGGCGCGCCTGTACAATTGGGGCGCCGCTGGCATTCTACATTGCGAGTGGCTATAGACAGCGGTCAGTACCGCCTGCTCCAACGCGTCACTTGCGCCACATCGACCTCTAAGTGTATGGCGGATCGTATTTGTTCTTCGTTCAGATTCGTATTGCTCCATGGACCGTTTCTGACATAACAGCGGAACACTGCGGTCTGGGGCGGCTCCAGAAGGTTTCGTTGTGGGCCACTGACTCGTCGGCATGGAGGACGGCGCCACAGGTGGCTGCCGCAGGACCCCAGAGGGGCGCGGCAGAGGCGTCTCTGAAGTGTTGATGACGAACGAAAATGAGTTTGCCGGCTATGGGCGAAAAATACTACTACCTAGCAGACATAAAACAAACACACCCCCATACCTTGTCCGATCAGATCAGAGGGCGGTCTGTAGATCCTTCCAATGGCACTCTGCTCCACTGGGCTCTTGGAAATCAGAAAGGTGTCCAGCGCCCCTCTGAAGCTGGGGTCGCTGCAACCACTGGTGTTCAGACGGCAGAGATCCTTGGCGAAGTCGGGATAGCACTTGTGCTGAACAACCCAATTATGTAGGCAACGGTGCGCAAGTGCGCGCTAAAACTGGGGTTATGCCACGCACCACGAATTTCAAGACGTGTCTCTCTGAAGCGAGATGGTCAGCCAGCGTGGTCGAATTGGCAGCGAATCTGTCGGCGCACAAATCGCAGAAAATTTCCACTTTCAAGCGGTCTTGGCGCAACTCGGACCACGCGTGGCGCCGTTGGATCTCCACGAGACTCTCGACGCCCAAGACGTACCTGAATGAATGGGCGTCTTCTCCGTGCGCGTTGCGTACTTTTTATTCGAACAAAAACGAGATAATGACACACTGGAGTGGATGCTGGTCCAAACATTTCTAAAAATCATTTCACAAATACCTGGTGTAGAACCAGTTCGAGCCGCAGTACTTTAGCTCGCTCATAGACCAGCCCACGTCGCGAGTGGGGGCGAAAATGGCCGTCAGTGGCGCTGAGTTCGCCACGAAATACTCCTTGGAGAATCGATTTGCCTCTCTCGACTTCTGATTCTGAACGAGTCAACGTATCTAAATTTGATGGTCGTAGTCACTATTATTATGGTGTAGGCAGGCAATAACCTGAGCATGTTCCGCCCCTCGCAGATGCTGTCTCCACACGGAACCGATAGTTCTCTCCGATTTCTTCACGGGAATCACTTGGCAGCAAGTCTAAAATGGGCCGACATCAAACATTGTCCTTTGCAATGAAACTGCCCGCTTTCCACACAAACATCGCATCTCAGCAGAGACTGCTTGTCGTCTTCTGAGATGACAACGTAATCTTCGCCTGAGGTTCCGCCGGAAGTTTCACTGCGTTTAGGATTCGCTGGTTTGTCCAACGCCCGCTTGGCAGCTTCCATTAGACTGCGCAGTTTAGCCGCCTCGCCATCGGTTTGAACGGGTTTCTCACTCGATTTGGATACCGGTTTGGCAAATAGTGGTTTCACAGTCACCGGTGGCGGCGGCTTTGCCTGAAGTGTAACGGTAGAATACACAAGTTGCAGAGTTTGGAGAGGAGGAATTCTGCCTCAACTCTCTCGTAGAAATGACATCAACCGGACCCCTACGCAGACAACTAGCGAACTAGAAACACCCCCGTGGACAAGGTCGAAACGAGGTCTCCAAAAATTTACCTTAGGAACAGCTGAGTCGGGAGGACTCTTCTGTAGAGGAGAGACGGCGCCCCCTCCGCTGGTAGAGTAGTCCTTCAACGGGCTTTGACCGCAGAGAAGGATCTTCTCGAGCTCCTCCTTCGTCTCACAGTTGGGGAAGTGTCGCTCCATTTGGAAGGCCAGGCCATGCACCAAATGATTTGCGGGCTTCGCGCATATGCTAGAAATACAGGGTGCGTATACAAAAGTGAGAACACTGACTTTACGGTCGCCGTTCTCAACATAGATGGGCAAGGTCCAAAACTTAGACCTGGCAGGTCCCAGACCCAATGCGTAGTGGTCAATCGGGAGTCACAAATTATCCTAAACCGAAGCAAAAGTAGTGGGTCAACAAACAGGCTGAGAAATCTTGATGTGCCATTGTGATAAGAAGTTAGTAAAACAATTTGCAAATAATAACTTATGACTATAGGATACACAAAATGAGAGAAAATTCATGCACCGCAGGCAAAAAATTTTGTAATTCAGAGATCAAACACCAAGGAAGTGGAGTGAAAATAGCGCCGCAGGCGAAAATTTTAATTTGATGGTTAAAGATATACAGAATCCGCACAAATATGTAATCTTTTGCTCAAATTTCTTGGTCGGCATGCGTAGTGGTCCGGATTGGCCTTGCGTAGTGCGTAGTCCTCCCAGAATTAAGGGTTGGATTTGCCAACCCTTGCCAACCCTATGCCCATCTATGGTTCTCAAACATGCGAGCACCGATCTCCCTCTAGATTCGACACGATGTGCTGCATGCTGATTATGACCGATGGTGCAAATTTCATACAATTCCTTGCAACGAACCGTAAATGGCGACATTTTGCGCAACACCATGTCGAAAATCGAGTACAACGCTTTTCCATGCTGGAGAAGACGGTGGACGTGGCCTTCTTCTGGAGGATCACGACCATCACCTTCTCCAGGTGTTGCGTAAAATGTCGCCGCTTACTGTTCGTTGCAAGGAATTATATAAAATTTGCACCATTTGTCAAAAACACCATGCAGTACATCGTGGACTACGCGCCCAGAGATACTGTTCTACACCCGCTGCTCTCGACACTGAAATCCGGCACTTGAACTCTGTGCTGAAGGACAACGGCTATGGGAACAACACCCTGCAACGTCATCTGCTCCAGCCCAGGGCTGGTCCAGTGTGGCAACGTCCCGCCCCAGTCGGTACTGTTGTTCTGCCTTTCGTGGGTCGTCTGTCATACAAGCTGGCTGCCCTCTGTCGTGAGAACGGCCTCAGAGTGTAATTCAAAGCTCTGGGCACTATCGGCTCTGCCATCTACAAGAAACTGGACTGGTCAAAGAGGAACAAGCTTTGTCTAAAAACTGTGGCACCACGTTGGCATCAGTGTAAACTTGAGAGCGTGTGCGCGATAATGAGCACTGGATAGTGAAGTGCCACTAGACATTTAGTCGACAATCTGGTGGGGTATCGCCGCAATTGGTCTTGGATTTGTTCGTGGTACCTGATCCACATATGGATCAGAAGATTCGCCGCAGGCACACTTTGCGCTTATAATTGTGGTGACTGATCCATAAATGGATCAGAGAAATTCGCCGCAGGCACACAGTGCAATAAAAGCGTCTAAATGAGACGACGCGCTATTGAAAAGGGTACAAATGGGACGACGCCCTATTGTAAAGGGCATAAATGGGACGACGCCCTATTGTAAAGAGCATAAATGGGACGACGCCCTATTCTTTTGGGCTTAGGGCCTGAAATTGTCGAAATTTGGGATTTTAACAATACCCTTGAAAATATCCCTAGCTTCGTTAATTATAAAATTTGAAATTTAATTATTAAACTTGGCAGACTATGCTCGATACATCCGTGCAAAGAACTTTTGAAATTTAACCTGTTTGAAATTGTCGAAATTTGGGGATTTTAACAAAACCCTTGAAAAAATCCCAAATTTTGTTAATTATAAAATCAGAAACTATTTGCTAAATACTTGGCAGACTATGCTCGATACATCCGTTCAAAAAAGTTTTCTAATTTAAGCTGTTTGAAATTGTGTATATTTGGCAATTCTGACAAAAACATTGAAAATATCCCTAAATTCGTTAATTATAAAATCTGAAACTATTTGCCAAATACTTGGTAGACTATGCCCGACACAACCATGTATAGAAAATTTGTAATTTAAGCCGTTTGAAATTGTCGAAATTCGGGAATTTTGACAATACCCTTGAAAATATCCCTAATTTTATTAATTATAAAATCTGAAATTATTTGATAAATACTTGGCAGACTATCCTCGACACATCCGTGAAAAGAAATTTTGAAATTTAAGCCGTTTGAAATTGTCGAAATTTGAGGGTTTTAACAAAATCCTTAAAAATATCCTAAATTTCGATAATTATATTCGCTGAAACTATTTGCCAACTACTTGGCAGACTATGCTCGATACATCGGTGCAAAGAAGTTTTGAAATTTAAGCTGTTTGAATTTGTCGAAATTTTGGGAATTTTGACAAAAACCTTGAAAATATCCCTAATTTTGTGAATTCCAAAATCCGAAACTATGTCACAAATTCGTCGCGTCTTATGCCCTTTCCATTTCAGCAAAAACTTTGCCGATACGACTTGCAAATAAAAGTGTCATTTTTGACATTTTCATATTTTGATTGTAAATATCTCGAAGTAGCGAAATTAGCAACAGAAACGGACAACGGCGCGTTACTCAGCGCATTCGACTCCATTGGGTGGCACTAACCGTCGTGTCTAGTTTTGTGACACACACACACAGACACACAGAAACACGAACAGACATTAGCGTCCGTATATATACTCGCCGCCCTGGGGGGCGGCGAAATAAGCTCCAGCAGCGCTGCGTCGTCTACAAAGCGCCCTGCAGCGACTGCGACACAGTCTACGTGGGCCAGACGAAGCGGACGCTGTCTACGCGTGGCGACGAATATTCCAAAGCCATCGCCAAACAGAAATTGGGCGCCAATCATACGGCGCTGGTCAATCACTGCGTGACTAATGGCCACTCGTTTGACGTCGCGCGTATGGAAGTGATTGACAGGGAAAGAAATGACCGTCGGCGCCTAGTTAAGGAGACTATGCATATATCAGCGCAGTCTAGGGCCTGCAATACCATGGAGTACATGGCTAACATAAGCGATTCACTGTTGTCTCTCTGCAAGTACATCCGCGAGTGATTTGGCGCGACCGTTACCTCCGTCTACAGCTGTTACTGTGCCTCTGTTTAGGGTGCTGGCCTGAAGAAGCCTGCCGTTAGGCAGGCGAAACGTCGCCTGAAACCATTTCTACCAGTGCCTGCAGCCATGGATCGCGATGTTAATTACAATGGACGGCACTTGAGTCTGAAGGTTTTAGCTTAGCAACCG
>JASAMZ010002342.1:0-16146 GCA_030248115.1 Linhomoeus sp. GSCO2_2
TAGGACAGACCCTTCAACAGGGCAAATCTTGCAACAGGTCAGACCTTGACAATGAACAGGGCGGACGTTGCGGCGCGCGTGCGAGGCGACCAGCGCCGTTGGCTCACAACGGGACAGACCTTGCAACAGACAGACCTTGAACAGGACAGATCATGCAACAGGGCATTACGACCATTGACGACTACATTCCATGGTATTCAGATCTCAGGAATTCTTCTGCAACGGGAAGGAACGGCTAGTAAACATTATAGATACATGGTTCTGCCAGAATGCAGGTGTGTAGTTTGTAATTGACTTGACGAATGTCGATGTGCAGGTGGCATGTCTGCACCAAGAGCAAGCTTCGACCACACTAAAGTGTTCTAACAACAGCTCGATAGAGGGTCGACAAATTCAGTTTCTCTGCCTTGGTGCAACACGTCACATACATGCATACTGCCTACATGATTCTGTTATACATATTTGGCGTTTAGACAGTCGAGTTGGGACTGAACAGTTTTCGAAACGGCTTCCCGTTTGGGCCTCAGTGGGACGGGGATTTCTTCCCTGACCCTCTGTTTGAGCTTGTCAGAAAAGCCCCAAGGGTACCCCTCATGGCCGGTATAACCTCTCACGAGGGCGGAATAGGTCGGTACCGTATGCTAGCCTTTCGCATAGTACCGTAGTGCAATCACTAGTGCCTTTAGCCCGTAGGTGATACTCCATACTCTACAGCTGAATGCCTATGGAAACAGAGCCACATGTATTGACCTATGGAAAGCAGCCACTGTTCACAACCACGCTGCCACACAGCCACTGCTCACAACAGCCCATAGGAGAATCAGGTAGATCTAAAACAATTTGACACAGTGCCTATGCCAGTGCCTGCATCTACTCTGAAGCTTGTGGAATTTGTGCATTCTTATGGAGCCGATGTATTGACCCATGGCGCCCAGCCACTGCTCACAACAACACAGCCACACAGCCAATGCTCACATCAGCCCATAGGTGATTCAGATAGATCTAAAGTCATTTGGCACAGTGCCTTTGCCAGTGCCTGCATTTACTCTGAAGCTTATGGAAATTGTGCATACTTATGCAGCCCATGTATTGACCCATGGTGCCAAGCCACTGCTCACAACAGCCCATAGGAGAATGAGATAGATCTAAACCATTTGATGTTGTGCCCTTGACAGTGCCTGAATTTATGGTTGCACCAGTGCCCATGCCTCAGAATACACTGAATTCAACCCACTGACATTTGTGCTTTGCCCATAGGTGTTTTCAGGTTTATGTCGTTTGACAAAGTGCCCCTGTCAGTGCCTGCATTTACTGTCACACCTGTTCCCGTGCCTCTGAATACACCTCAGAGTCTCACAGCGACAACTCTGCAGTGAACGGTGACACAAAAGTGCAAAATTTCCACAAAAGTGGCCTGCAGACACTCCTTAGTGCTCAGAATGTACTGTGCAGCCGATATTTTTGCGAATTTTGTGGAATTTAGTCATCAGCCAATCTCCACGATAGGAGACGTTCTATTCCAGGCAAAGGCGGTTCTTTTGATGTATAGATCTCCAGGATCCGTCAACTGTGTCAAGAGTTATCGTGTTAACAAACAGACAAACAGACAAACAGACAGACATTTGCCGCTTAGTATATAGGATGTACATACAGTATGTACCTATAATGTACACTGTATCGGAATGCACACAAAGTACCCAACGTAAATAGGTTTGTGCTGACGGAGATGACGGTCAGCGGCGCTGGTCGCTTCAACTACTACTGGACAACGCTGGTCAGCATAGCGTGTCTGTACAACCTGCTCCTGCTGGTTGCTCGAACGGCATTCGACGATCTACGCCTCTTTCGTCTGTGGACTTGGCTCGACTACGGAACAGACTTGCTCTTCCTAATCGACATCTTCGTTCAGTCGAGGAAAGGTGCGTGCCCCTCTCTGTCAACCACGAACTCTGATGACATACTCGTGTTGAGCTATTTCACTTAGAATACGTGGCGCCGGAAGGGACGACCGTCTACGACGTACGGCGGTTGCTACACAACTATTACCACTCTGCCGGCTTCTGGATGGATGTGGCGGCGCTGCTGCCCACCGATGTGCTGCTGCTGCTCGTCTGGCCGTCTCAGCCGTTGCTGCGCGCCAACCGCCTCCTCAAATGCCACCGGATGGTCGAGTTCAGCGAGCGTACTGAGGCGAACACCGAGTTCCCCAACTTGTTCCGTATCCTGCGCATGCTGACCATAGTCTTCATCATCTTCCACTGGAACGGCGCCGTCTACTTCCTCCTCAGCAAGGCGTTCGGCATAGAAAGTGCTTGCCTTGTCTCCTACCCCACTAGCCAGCATGTACACGGCGGTGTATGTACATGTATCACTCTCAAATCAGGGCCCGGTCTGACCGACTGGATGTTCCAATACGACAAGATCCGGGACCCAGTGCTGCCGGTGTGCGACGTCTGGGAGAAGGGTTGCCTCTTCTACGGGTCGGAGAACGACGAGGGGAAGAGGGCGTGCCGCCCCACTGGATCTACGGAGGGGAAGTGTTCAACAAGACGGCCGACTCCATGCTCAATTCCCACCTGAGAGCCTGGTGGTGGAGCGAGCAACGGCGCAACTCCACCAACCTCATACGATTCACCAACTTCACGCGACAGTACCTCTTCTCCATCTACTGGTCGGCGCTGACACTCACCACGCTGGGAGAGCAGGTGACGGGCTAGTGAACCACACGTCACTGAGTCACGTCCAAATTTTCATAGTTCTCATTTAGACCCCACCAGTGGAAAACGTCCAGTTTTTGTTCGTGATCGTCGACATACTGATCGGCTTGCTGATCTTCGCTGCCATCGTTGGTAAGGCGTACTCATTCTATCAATGTCATCCACTTGTCAACCAAAGGGTACCCTAACAGGTACGGTCAGCAGCATGATCTCCAACATGAACGCCAATAGGGCCGAGTTGGACGAACGCCTGGACGGGGCCAAACAATACATGGAATACCGCAAGGTCGACAAACTGCTGCAGAAACGTGTCATAAAGTGGTTCAACTACATGTGGGCGCAGAAACAGACAGTCGACGAGGAAGCCGATTCTAGACACTCTCCCAACAAAGATTCGCGCCGAAATTGCTATCCAAGTCCACCTGGAGACACTCAAGCGCGTCCGCATCTTTCAGGTTCGTTGCCTGCCCAAAGCCCTACCCGTTGCCTGCCCAAGACAGAGCAAAATGTTCTGCTCATTTAGGACTGCGACCCTGGACTGTTGGTGGAGCTGGTGGTCAAGCTGAAGCTTCAAGTATTCAGCCCTGGCGACTACATCTGTCGGAAAGGCGACGTGGGGAAGGTTAGCATCTTGCCATTCGAGAATACACTGTATGTAGATGTATGTATGTGGAGAGGTGTGCCCACACAAATGTACATAAATGTATCGCTACCCAGCAGGAGGCGGCCGTTGAATTCGCTCACTCTTTCTAGGAGATGTACATCGTGAAACGGGGTTCTCTCAACGTGGTGAGTGACGACGGCACCAAGGTGTTCGTGACACTGGGAGAAGGCAGCGTGTTCGGTGAGCTGAGCGTGCTCGACATCGCCGGCAACAAGAACGGTAACAAGAGAACCGCCGCCGTTAGAAGCGTCGGCTTCTCCGACCTCTTCGTCCTGTCCAAGGACGACCTCCAGGCGGCGCTGGACGAGTACCCAGACACACGAAGGCTCATGCTGCAGAAAGGTAGAGAATCCTCCACAGTGCTAATTGCACAAACACCGCTGACTAGACAGCTCTCTTCAGGACGTGAGATTCTACTCAAAGATGGCCTGCTAGACGCAGGGAAGGAGGCGGAGGAAGCGGGCAAAGGGGAGGGAACCTTCCGTACTCTGGATCAGCGCCTCGACCACACGGCGGCGCAGGCGGCCGACTTCGAGAAAAAGCTGGACGACCTCTACGCCGACTTCGCGAAAACCACAGCCCTGACGAAGCAACGTATCACGCGTCTGGAACGAATCTACCAAGCTAACAAGGTGGCCATCAAACGCGATTGTTTATTGGGAAAGTTGTAACTTCGTTCTAACTACACAACTGTTAGAGAGCAACGGTGCGCAATAACAGAAAATTCGGGCAACAGACATCATCGTGAACAGTTCCGTTCGCGCTCCTCATCTCCACGGCGGCGGGTAGCCGAACATTGGGGGAAACGGCGGGAATTGTTGGCGGGGTCTCGGCTGCATCACAGGCGCCGTCGGTAGACGAGGCGTCAATATCTGGACGTTGGCTCCGGACGAAGACGTCGGCGTCGTCGTTTTGCTGCTGAGAATGTCCGCCGCCCGACTGTCGACCGACGACGACGGCGGCTTCTCCTGCGCTCTCATCTCCTTCAGCAGCTCCTCTCTCGCCACGTCCAGTCCAGCCGAGAAGTCGGACATGCCGGCCCTGGAGGCGCCGGCGACTTCGGCTTCGAGCGCCTGCTGCTTCGCCCTCTGTTCCACCTGCTCGTTTCTGGCGTCCTCCACGACGGCCTGCAGCTTGCTGCGCAGCGCGTCCAGCGTCTCGGCGGGGACGTTGAGCACGGGATTCTTGGCGATGGAGACCAGTTGCTGCAACTGGGCCGGCTGCTTCGTGGCCAGGCGGAAGAGGGCGGCTCTGGCGTTGGGGAAGTCGACGATCATCTGGAGGACAGCGTTCTTGTTCTTCTCCAGCTGCTGCTTGGCCGTCGACAGCACCTGGTCGATGATCTTCAGCAGCATGCGGTCCTTGTCGTTCTGCGGCTCCGGCTCCTGCAGCTCCACTTCCTCCCCCTCCGCCGCTTCTTCCACGACGCGACTCTGCGCCGGCCGCTGCTGCTGCAGCCGCCTTCTGTCGTCCACGTCTCCCGCCGTCTGCCGACCGCGCCTCTCCGAGACGGCCGGCGCTCGCCTCTCGTCCACATCCATGAATTCTACGGGTCGCTCGTTCTCTCCCTCGCCCTCCATGGCCGTCGTCTTGCTTCCAGACTCTTCTTGGGCCGTCTTCTGTCCATGACCGTACTCGAACACTTGCATGTAGCGGAGGACGGAGACAGGCTTCAAGATCTGATCCAGCAGCTCGTTCAGAACCGCCTCCTCCACCTCCTGGAAACATCATCATACGGTTACATACAGCAGACTCACAACAGCACGACGATTGACGAGACGCTGTCACTATACCAACTAGAGACACACAGACTACCCACCTGTTCCAGCGGCCTAAGGTCTGTGATCTGGAGCGGCGTGCTGACGGGTACACGCCAGTCGGTCAGGAGCTTCTGAAGCCAGCGCACGTGCTCCAGCTTGAAGTTGAACTTGTCCTGCAGGCGTCGCATCAGTTGGGGATTCCAGTCCTCGTAGAGGTCCACCCTGTGCCAGTGGACGTCCCTGATGGAGTAGTAGAGGGCGTCCGGGGGGCAGAGTCGGCGGTAGTAGTCGGCGGAGAGCTTCCGAGCGGAGTACCAGCCCTCCTCGAGGCTCTTCTCGCAGAAGGGCGGCATGTCGGCCAGCGCCGCCTCCATCAGCTCAGCGGTGGCCGCCGGCGTCGGGTGGTTGTACAGCTGAGGGGGACGAACGGCCGACACCACTTCCTCAGAGCCGCCAGAGGACGACACCGACGACGACAGGGGGACGGCGCCCGGCGCCAAAGCTGCCGCTCCTAGAGGACACACCACATCGTCTGTACGCTCAGCATTAGATAGAACACGAGGCTAAACTACAGCCGTCCTCCAATGTCGCAGTGAAGTACTGGACCAGGGTGGAAGCATTCGGCGCAAATGGCACCTCCTCCTACCAAATCTCGGCAAGCAGACAAATTTGCTGCCTGCGGCGCTCTATGTAGCAAATGCTTGCCTGCGGCGTCGCAGATGCGAAGATTTTTACCTTCGAAGACAGAAGAACAAAAATTCTGGGAGTAGTAGTAGCCAACGGTAAGTCCCCCCCCCCCACCCCAACTGTAGCAGTGTAGCCAAAGGATCCCGACTGTGGCAGCGCAGAGAAAAGAAGCGCCAAGCACCGACCGGCGGCGATGGGTGGGGCGGTGACCCTCTTGTGATGTCGGAAGACGAGTCGGGACTCTTGGGGCAGCAGGATCTTGTGGGTGATGAGGCGACTGTTCTCCTTGTCGGCCAGCTCCTGCTGGTAGCGCTCGCGCATCTGCAGTCGAACCTCCTCGCTCAGAGTGCTGATGCACAGCGCCGTGTACTTCTTCGGCTGCTGCTTCTTCTGCAAGCGAGGACGACTGTTGAATGACCGGCACTGCTCCGCCCCGAAGAACCCTGGGGTATTACTTCTTCAACCTCCCTCTAAGGGGAGGGGGGGGGGGGCGTACTATCGGATGGGGGTATTATTAGAGAGAGAGGTGGGGGGTTCGAGGGGACTTATTACGTATTACGACCCCTCTTCTGGTGACCCAAGATACAGAAAATGTACGTATACCATACAGAATATATTTTCAAGGGTACTACAGCAAATAGCACTTGTAGCAGTACTTTAGTGTACAGTATACAGGCATACAGTATGTAGTATAGTAGATAAGGTAGACGATACTATTGGAGGAGGGTGAAAGCGTATTTTAGCCTCCCTCTAAGAAGGGCTTATTAGAATCCTAGGTACAATAGGTGGTGGTGAAGAGGAGAGGAAGCACGAGCAGGGCGCATCCATCCGCCCACCAGGTATGTCATGAAGTGTCGCTCGTCGACGGCGTGTTGAACGGTCTGTGGGGGGTTCATGCGACTGCCGCATAAGGTGCACAGGTAGCCCGGCTCGTACTGGCCCCTGGGGTCCGAGTACTCGGCCACGAAGTTCATGCCTGCTCAGTGCGCAACAAACAACGGCTGCTGTCGACTTGTCAAGGAGTAGATACGTAAGCAGCATGATAATAAGCCATCAAGTGTACTGAGTACCGACCGACGAGAGGCTGCGGAATGGCGTCCAGCAGCTCCTGGATGTAGGCCTGCTCGTCTTCGGCGAAGGGGGCCGTCTGGGCGCGGCACAGAACTGCAGACAACGCTAGTCGAAGGCTCTTCAGTACACACAGGCAGTGAAAATCAATGAGAGCCCACTGTTGAAGACGTCGGTGTCCGTCGGCAGCTCCGGCAGCTGATCCACCGGCACGGGAGCCGCCTGATGCTGCGCAGCAACTTCCGCCATGGGCACTTCCTCGCCACGACGCCACACTCTTTGCTCTACGCGGTCCGCTGACGCTCCAACGGCCGCTGGAAGAAGGGAGCACAGATTTCAATTCCGATTGCTTAGCTGCATGAGGCGTCAGCGACTACCGTATGCAGACTACACCAAAAAGAGCTATCGTATTGCCCACTTGGGTCGAAGCGGAATTCGCCCCTCTCGCGCTCCCTCTCCCTTTCCCTTGACCTGGAGGGCGGCGATCTGCTCCGACTCCGAGTGCGGTAGACGCGAGCGTGGCTTCTCGCTTCGTGGAACCTGACACGCAGCAAATGAGTTTGGAACTCATACTAAATTCCACATCACAAGGTACCAAAGAGTTACAAAGAGAGGGCGCGCCCCACCTCTCGTTGCGAGGACGGAAGGCCGCCTGAGGCGATCTGGAGTGCGAGTGGGAGTCGTGGTGGTAGCGATCCGACGAGCGGCCGGACGAATCGTAGTCGGTTCTGGGCTTCCTTCTCGAAGCACTGGAGGAGGGGGAGCGGCTGCGACTGCGCTGGGCCGGCGGCTTCCGGCGCGTCTCGCTGCGACCACTGACGAAGCGCGAGCCGCCTGGAGACCGCGAGCGCGAGCGCAGACGGCACGTGCGCTGGTCGTCGACCTCGGACTTGCGCTCGGCAATGGTCGACTCGACCGTCCGGCGCTCCTCCGCCGTCACTGAATAAGAATGCGAATAGGTGCCTTATCCAACTAACAACAATTGAAAGCCAGACGAATCCTACACAGCAATACACTGATAGGATAACATCAACGCACGGGTAAGGAAGTAGTCCTTCTCGTGGACCAGGGGCTCCTTCTTGCCATAGCGGCGCACCAGGTCGTCTGCGTTCTGGTTGATCAGACCGACCTGCTCCTTCTGATTCTTCGCCTTCCGTTGAATCCCTCGCATCACCTCGGGAAACCGCCTCGTCTGAAGTGGTACCACTACTCTGGCTCAGCGCAAGCCTACCATAAACTCACTAGACAAAGAGCAGAGAAGGAGGATAAACTCACGACGAAGTTGGTCACGTGTTTCTGACTGCGCAGGTGGTCGAGGATGGCGGCGGCGTCCTTCAGCGTCGAGCGACACAGCGTGCACTGAGTCTCCTCGTCGTTGCTCGCCTTCCGGTCCGTCACCACGAACTCGCTGCCTGCCAGACACGCGCCGCGATTAGAGTTGTTAGTGTGGGCTGTCTAGTCAGGGCATGTCATAGGACGCAAAGCGAACCTGGCAAGCGGCTCTTTGTTCCCATGATCGCTCGGTAGGCGTTGGTGCTCTCGTCGACGAACAGATCCTTCGGATCGAACGTCTCTTGCTGGAACGAGCCAATTTGATTTGTACCGGAAACGAGGCCTGACGCAGCCACTCTTCCCCAAACCTCCTTCTCGTTCGCCATGACGTGCCTTCGTTTTAGTCGGCAGTACCTTCCATTCGATCGATCGACGACAACCTCCTTCTTCGATTTCGATTAACCGATTTCCCTTCCCAGCCAAGCCTGTGTAGTACAGTATCCATCCACGCGTTCCACGTATTTGTTCATCCAAATTTGTACCACCAACGAGTTACTGTGGCGCAACGGATTCCAACGTGCATACAAACTACCTTGCACCCAATCGGCGAGGACAGATGCAGCGATGCAGCGCACTCATTATTCTAGAGGTAGAGGTCAAGGATGTCACTAAGCGGCTTCTTTTGTAGATCGGGTACGGTGGCGTCTTCTGCAGGGTAGCCGACGGGTAGAAGCAGCAGTACCTTCTCGTTGTGACGGCCTTCTCTGCCCAGTAGGCGCTTGATGGCAGGACCGGCGTTCATCGGCGTCGTGGGTACGGTAGTCAGCCCACAGTTCTGAAGCGAATTTTGGTGACTTGATGTGTAGTAGCTACTTTGTTCCACACCGCTCCGCTACACCAGCCCATGCGAGACTGACATGGATGGCGGCGATGAGGAAGCCGGCGGCGATGGAAGCGCTGATTTCGCAGTAGTAGTTGGTTTGTCTACGGGAGCCCTTGCGCGAGTACGACTCCTTCATCAGGACGATGAGAAAAGGCGCCGCGTCGAGGTAGGGCTTCTGCCAGTCGACGCCCAGCCTGCTCACGTCAGCCACCCACTGTCGGCCCATTCGTTGGCGATAGTTAACCTCCTCCTCAGCTTCGACGACGCGACGGATTTCCCCCTTCAGCTGCTCGTTACCCACGACGCAGAAGCGCCACGGCTGCAGATTCGCCCCACTGGGAGCCGTCCCTGGAGTCGAATACGCGATTCGCCACGCCAATACAGCCAATCTGCGGAGAGCACCAATGAGTGTTACAGTATGTCGCACCACCGACATACCGGCCGTTCTGACGATAGCTCGAACCAGTTCCAACGGTACGGCTTCCTCACTGAACGAGCGCACACTTCTTCGGCGTCTCATCAAGTCGTAGAAAGTCTCCGCTCGCTCTGTCATGCGAGCCTCATCCCACCGCTGGAACAGCGGAGCGAACGGCAGCTGCTCATAGTCGCCTTCATCAGAGTCACTGCAGTCCTCCTCTCCGACCTCAGCAGGATCACGACCAGCTTGGGAGTGGGTCGTTTTGCGACAGTCATCTTTGCGCAGCCACGCGAAAAGGACAACGGCTGCGCCAAACACAACAACAACAACGGCCAAGATACCGCTGTGATTGCCAAGCCAGTATTCGTCACACAACGCAAGCAGTAGCCGCCGAATCATGAGTGAGGATGCCAATTACACCGCAAGATGTATACATACGTTTGGTCGTCCGACAGGAGTAGGGCAGCAAGGCTTCACACGCGCCGCAGTAGTGTTGGTTGAAGAATGACAAAGATAAGAACGCGGGCACGAACGGAAGGGCGCGACGGCGGACGTCGCGCACACATAGGCGAAACGCAAAAGTAACGCAAGGCAACCAGCCGATGTACTCGTCAATGAACCGCATCACATCCCAGTAGGAAACTCGCAAGACTGAACCTCTTCCGGACGCACTTACACCGCTAGACCAGGAAACCGGTTTCACAGTAGCTCGAGTGATAATAGTCGCGTAATATTGGGGGCGTTCGGCAAGGAAGGTAAGCGAGGGAGGGACGATCCTTTCAGTAGGACTTCCATTCCATGCAGTCGGGCGGCTTGCACTCGATCTTCTGCTGCTGAACTTCCTTCCAATTGGTGCTCAGCACCGTCCCCTTCGACTCCGTCTGCCAGGAAGGAAGAGACGATTCGTTGTAGGCAGCAGGTAGAATCACCACACAGCACAGTGTCAGCGGTGAGCGCTCACATAGCTCTTGATCATGGCCTTCTTGGTCTCGTCGTCGGCGTCGCCGTAGATCTGCTGGAAGAGATTGTTGACGGCCGCGTCGCCCTCCAGCTGCTGCTTCTTATCCTCCTCCACCGCCTGCGTTGGCAGATTAGCCCAATTGGGAACTCTTCTTCTACATAAAAACACTTGCTGGTACTGTAGCTACCTCCTTCTCAATTTTGTCCCAGTTCTTCGCCTGCCCGGGGTGGGACGTCGGATAAGAGGAAGTCTCGGCCGCCGACGTCGCAGCCGCCTCTGCCACCAGCTTGGGCCACTGACCCGCCGTCACTTTGACTAGTTTGACTTCGATCTGAAAAGGATCCTCGATCTTGAGAATTGCGCACCCACAGCAAGAGTTGAGGAGACATCAGCAAGACGAAGCTTTTCTCCCACTTTCGAAGGGGAGCAGGAGTGGGCGAGGCGCTCGTGGTCGACGAGGCCGGCCAGGCGCACGGACAGGACCTTGACGTCTTCTTTCTGCTCGTTCCTGACGAAGACCTCGAGCAGCTGGCTGTCCAGGCCCGGCGCCGTCACCGACACCCTCACCGCCTCCTTGGGCACGCGACGGAGGAAGACGAGCACGTGGAGGAACTCCTCGCTTTGGTACCAGTCCATCCTGCGCGCAGCAGAGCAGCTCGACTTTCACTGATATACGCTTGCATGGCGACGGGTTCAACCCATGCGTTTCTTCTCTTCTCACCTGGCGTTGCAAAACTCCCCAGCGTCACTTTCGCATTTCGCCATCGCTCCTAGGTAATGACCGGTAAATCCTGACGACTCGAAGTTTGTCTTTGGCGCAAAACTTCGCGATGCTTCTTTTCCTGGATGTTGACCGCGCGCTCTAAGAACGAAATGGTCTGTAGAACTGTTTGCAGGGCCAAATCGCAACACCCTTTACGTTGTTATTACGGTAGTGCAACTATATACATACGCATATATATTCTATATACACTACATATATACCGGTATGTATATACCTATGTTTATACCCAACAATTTATACGTGTAGAGTATATGGCAATTGCGCGCGATTGCAGATAACTGGACCGGGTGTCGTTCGCGCGTGAAGCGGCCGACTTGCAAACGATGGGAGCCGTCCATCGAGGTTTCGCCGTCGGTAGTAGGGAGAGGGTGCAGAGCCTGCCTGCCGTCACCAGAAACGGGCTGTTGGCAGCCTGTGCGAAATCAGGTTAGAGCGCTCTTGCACATGACTGACTAGTGAGTAGTTGTTTTGATGACGAGTTTCGCCGTTCGTTCTGGTGAGTTTGTGGTTGCTGTACGACGCCTTCGGAGAGAGACAACCAGACAAAGCTACTTCAACTATCAAGATGCCTCTATTCGGCTCGAAGAAAGAGAAGAGTTCAGAGAAAGGTGAGTCCACTGGGAAAAGTTATACAGTGCCCTCCGTCCGTGGGCTACTGTACTGCCGAATACGGTAACTCTGTTGAGTGTTCCTCAGTCGTTATCGTTGTTAGGTGAGAAAGGCAAGGAGGGTGCGCCGCCGGCTGCCAGTTCCTATCCGGCGCAAGGGCAGAACCAGCCCGCGTTTCCTCCCCAGTATAGCGCCTTTCCCCCGAGTCAAGGCCAGGCGCAGCAGCCCGTCATGTACGCGGCCCACAATTACCCACTGCAAGGCGGCGGCGCCGGCGCTGCTTCGTATGGAGTCGCTGCGGGCGGCGCGCCTCCGCCATACCAGCCGGTAGCGCTTCTTCTTGGCTCTCGTCCTAACGGAAACGGAAGCTTTCTAGGTTACCTATCTTAGCAGAAGTGGTGGCCGTCGTTCAGGTGCAGCAGACCGTCGTGACGGGCGATCAGTTCGACGCTGGCGCCCGCTTCGGAGTGGGTTCGCGACCGGTCATTCCGGTGAGCGAGCGCGACGGCACACCCTGTATTTCTTTGCGGCAAAGCGCCATTCCTTTCTTCAGCCGCCGCCTCCGGGCGTGGTGCCTAACGCGGCGCAAGCGGCTGCTGCGCAGGGGCACAACGTGGTGGTGGGTCAGCGGCAGCAGACGCTGATGGAGGGCACCGGAGGATCTGGCTACGTCATCTGGTGACTCGACGCCCCAGCCTCCTTACCTTTCAACAAGCCGTTTCTTTTCGTCGGTGCACCTTTCTCCAGCGACACAGTCTACAACAGCCTGTATGTATACCTTGCCAAGAAGGTTCAACCGGCCGGGTTACTGTAGCGTGCTGCGCCAGTGTATTTTTCTTCGCTATTCCTGCAAATCCTGCACCTGCCTAATAATATTCGCTTACCCTACCGTTCGTTCCTTCGCTCAGCACGAAGCCGCATTGTGCCATGCTTCAGTGTTTCCTTTGTGGCTGTCCCAGTGCGTGCGCTCGTCGTGTCGTCGCTGTACCTTCGTCGATGTTCCAATACGGTGGGCGATCTACTATTCTCGCTAAGGCGCAACGTTCGGTCGCACGTTCTGTTCTGCGATTCAATACGGTACTCGCCTGCGGACGACTACGCTACACTCTCTACATGTAGCCCCTTCTCGGCTCAATCAGCTTCGTCGTAGAGGGAGGCGATGGCGTCGCGGTCGGCGATGGGCGTATACGCTTCAGTTTCAGCGCCTCAGTCAGCAGGCCCATCTGGGGCGTCCAGGCGTCGGCGCAGAGCAGCACCTTCTGCGGCACCTCCCCCTTGAGAAGGCCCGCTGCAAGGCAACAGTGGAGGCGCTGGAGAGAAGGACGACCGACGGAAACATCGTCCCTTCGCCATTCGAGGGGCCACTGGACGACCAATGAAGCGAAATAAGCCGTAACCTCAAAGCAAAGCTCAAACGACACAACGGGAAGTAAACAAATTTGGCTACCGACGGTCATTGCAGAAAGAACGACCCCTATCGGTTACGCCCAAGCGATGAGGACACACGGATTACGGAAGTGTTTCTGACTGTGCTGCTCTCTTCAACGTTGCACACTCAAACGGAACTCGTCTACTCGACTACAAAAACACAACTGAGCAACGAACAGCGAACATTTTCTGCGAGGGGCTTCTGGAAAGGAAACACGCTGCGTGCGCATCACCCCATCTCAAAAAGCTTCGTCATAGAGGGAGGCGATGCCTTGGCGGTAGTGATCGGCGATGAGCGTTCGCTTCAACTTCAGCGCCTCTGTCAGCAGGCCCATCTGGGGCGTCCAGGCTTCGGCGCAGAGCAGCACCTTCTGCGGCACCTCCCCCTTGAGAAGGCCCCCTGCAAGAGGAGATGGTTGAGAGATGGTCGGCCTTCGTTTGCGTAGCCGACGCATTACTCAAAGTACGGTTCGACAAGCCACGCAAGTCCTGCGCCGAGACGCTGTAAGGTAAGTAGGCGATAGATAGGTGTGCGTAGGTAGTATCTACGTATGTAGGTACCTTGCTGCGCATGGGCGGCCAGCTGGCTCTGCACCGCCTCTGCCAGGCCACGGTTGGCGCACAGGGCTTCCCAGTCGGTCGTATCCATGCGCTTCTGAAACAGCAAGGACGGAAGTTGTGCTTCGGCAACGCTCTCATCGATCAATGCACAGCGTCTACTGTACCTCATCGGCGATTTCCTCGAGGTGCTTCTTGTTGGGAACGACCATGGCAATGGGGTAGGCGTAGAGACTGTTGGCGTAGACGCACACGTTCTCCACCAGCGGATGGGTCGCCAGTTGCGTCTCCACGCGCGCCAGCGAAATGTACTCGCCGTGTGACAGCTTCACCAGATCCTTCTTGCGATCTGAGAAGGGAGAAGCGCAATTCGCCAGGATTCACAAAGTTCACTCAACCTATACACCTAGTGAATATTCGGTGCAAGATATTTGTGAATAAAGGCACTGTCCAGCACCGATGATGAACAGCGAGCCGTCCTCGCGGAACTCTCCGACGTCGCCAGTGCAGAACCATCTGCGCCCTTCCAATTGCACGAAGTCTTCCCGCGTCTTTTCCTCGTTGCGCCAGTAGCCCTGTCGCAGTAACAGCAGCTCGTCAAAGTCGACCCGGGGCCAAAATTGGCGAATTTTTCAAATTTGGCGCCAAAATGGGTCCCGCAGCGATCCAATTCTTTTTTTGCGTGTTCGGCACTATCGAGTACTACAACATATCAAAAGATAGTATATACCATTATATGCAACTTTTTCGAGTTCTACCCTGTGTAACCCATTTTTCAGTACTTTGAAAATTTAAAATTTTGAATTTCCCGCCAACGTGGTCCCGGAGCGTGACCCCATATGTCGTGCAGGTTGCCCACCTACTAGGCCTACCCAACGCAAAAGACCGTTTGGAAATCGGCCGCTTCCCGCGCGAACGCCGTTGACTCAAACTTTCTGCGTTTCGCGCACAAACGCTATATACTCCACACTTTTTATACTCCACAAAAAAGTGTGGAGTATATAGCGTTTGTGCGCGAAAGCAGAAAATTGCAACGGATGTAGCTCGCGCGTGAAGCGGCCGATTTGCAAACGGTCTTTTGCGTTAGGTAGGCCTAGTGGGTGGGCAACCTGCACGACAAACGGGGTCACGCTCCGGGACCCCGTTGGCGGGAAATTCAAACATTTAAATTTTCAAAGTACTGAAAAATGGGTTACACAGGGTAGAACTCGAAAAAGTTGCATATAATGGTATATACTATCTTTTGATATGTTGTAGCCCTCGATAGTGCCGAACACGCAAAAAAAGAATTGGATCGCTGCGGGACCCATTTTGGCGCCAAATTTAAAAAATTCGCGAATTTTGGCCCCGGGTCGACTTTGACGCGCTGCGGTGCGAGCTAGGTAGCAGCTAGAGCGGCGAGACCACTCTTGTTGCTCCTTCCCAGATGTCCTCTATCGAATGAGCCATAAACGAAGAAAATCGGGCGAAACACAAAAAACTTTCTTACACTGCGACTTTTTTGACTCCGGGGTCGCAAATTGCGATTTTCGCGTTTCGCCGCCTGTAGCGCTTGAATGCGTTGCCGAATTGTTCCGAAAGTAGTTTTAAACGATTCTGCGCTTAAATCTGGCCCAGAAAAGTATTTTGGAAAAATTTGCAGAGCTACAGTATCCCTGCCGCGTCGGTTTGAATTTTGGGTGTCGAGTCGACTTCTGCGATATTATACTTGATTTCGGGGTTTTCGGGGGCGCTGATTACGAATTTGGCATTCGTTCAGCGTTTAGATGATGTTTAAGCGTACCTATGACGAATTTGCATGCTACCGTACCCCAAGTGCAGAATTTTGGTCTTGCTAGTCCATAGGAAGTTAGGGGTGTTCTATGCCGATTCTGGGGTATTCTGTGGTGTAGATCACGAATTCGGCCTTAGATTTGCGATGGGGAGTGTCAGGAGGCCACAAAGGAGAGTAGTCCCCGTAGGAGTTCAAATTTGTGGAGATACCGTCACCGTGCGTAGGAGTATAAAAACAAGTGAGAACGCCAAGACAAGATACATTTCGACTACCCCACAGTACGGCCGGTACACGCAACTAGATGATGGAACCGCTGGGAGGGGGCGGTGAGATGGGGGAGGCGACCTTGGGCGCCGCCAGGGGGCTTCTTGTTGGAGCCGAAATAGGCGTAGCCACCGTCCAGCACCGTCTTCACGCCCGACGAGCGCATCGCGACGTCTGAGCGACCTTCATAACTAGAGAAAGGCCGGCTGCCCACAACGGGGCGAACGGCAGACGCCGGCGAAAACTGCTGCTGCTGTTGACGCTTGTGAGCCCTCAGGTACTTCAGGTAATCATCGTCC
>JASAMZ010002343.1:0-19733 GCA_030248115.1 Linhomoeus sp. GSCO2_2
TTTTTTCGCCCGGCCTCAGCCGGGCGACACCCTAGGAGAGCTCGGCGTGCGTGCGTGCGTGCGTGCGTACGTGCGTACGTGCGTAACGCTCTCGGATCTCGGCGTTGGAAAGACGTAGAGAAACGATCTTGGGCTCTACGAATAGGTCTCGACTCACTGATCATTCCGCTAAGAGAAGTCGAGATTCAAAAGTTTGAATTGCGCGCGCTACAGTATCCCGAATGTCAAAACGCAAAACGGCTCTAGCTCGCTCGTGTTACGTCGTAGAGCGGCAATCGACACGTCAGGTGAAAGCTCTCAACGCGTTCTTTCATGTGACTGCAAAAGTTCTTTCAATTACGCAAACACGCACCGCCGAAAACGCCATTCTCGGCTTTTTGACGCTAAAATCGTTTAACTCGCTCAACTTGCGTCGTAGAGAGACAATCTCAAGGTCAGTGGATAGCTCTCGACTCGCTGATCATTTGTTCTCCCATTGGTCGAAACTCAAAAATTTGAATTTCGCGAGTTACAGTAACCCGAAGGTTTAAAACGCAAAACGGCTCTAACTCGTCTGTCTTGCGTCGTAGAGAGGTGATCTTGAGCACTAGCTCTGGACTCATTGATCATTTGTTCTCCCATTGATCGAAACTCAAAGTTTGAATTTCGCGAGTTACAGTAACCTAAATGTCTGAAAACGCAAAACGGCTCTAACTCGCTCGTCTTACGTCGTAGAGCGACGATCCTCTCGACGAGTTCTTTCATGCGGCAGCAACAATTTTTAACATTACGCAAACACGCACCACGGGAAACGCCACTCTCGAGATTCGAACACTAAAATCGCTCTAACTCGCTTGATTTGCGTCGTTGAGAGACGATCTCGAGCTCAGTGGATAGCTCACGACTCACGGATTATTTGCAAAACTTGCTCTGTCATATGTTTGTCAAAACGTTGACAAGTTTTTGTCACTTTTTTAAAAGCGTTGCTCAAAAGAGGGATTTTCTTGCTCTAAAAACCAAATCCCGGGCGATATCAATATTGCTAAGCAATACCCTCTTGCGAAGGGGGGCTCGTGAAGCGGAGCAATACGGGCGATGATCTCTCGCACTCTCTGCGAAAGAACGCAACTCTATGCAATGTCAGTCAGAATACAAACTCAACTTTTTAATACCGGAGCTTGTTGTCAATTTATGTAATTTTGACAAATAATCGCGTATTTCTGTTAAATTCCACATTTGAAAAAAATTTCTTTTGTGTTACAAATTATACCCGGGTTTGGTTCAATGCCGGCTATCAGCAGAAGCATTCGGAGCAGACGCGCCGGCAGGGCCTGCTCCGTTCCCAAAAACCCTGACACCGTTGTGGACTGGCGGAGAAAGTGACGACCCTTGGCCCCCATTGGAGGGTAGATCTGCGCCGTAGACGCGGTCGTCGTGAGAGCCTCGTCGTCGTCGTCGTCGTCGTCGTCGTCGTCGTCGTCGTCGTCGTCGTCGTCGTCGTCGTCGTCGTCGTCGTCGTCGCCGCCCCCTCCCCCCCCCCCCCCCCCCCCCCCCCCCCCCCCCCCTCTCCCCCCCCCCCTCTCTCGCTCTCTCTCTCTCTCTCTCTCTCTCCCCTGCTGCTGCTGCTGCTGCTGCTGCTGCTGCTGCTGCTGCTGCTGCTGCTGCTGCTGCTGCTGCTGCTGCTGCTGCTGCTGCTGCTGCTGCTGCTGCTGCCGCCGCCGCCGCCGCCGCCGCCGCCGCCGCCGCCGCCGCCGCCGCCGCCGCCGCCGCCGCCGCCGCCGCCGCCGCCGCCGCCGCCGCCGCCGCCGCCGCCGCCGCCGCCGCCGCCGCCGCCGCCGCCGCCGCCGCCGCCGCCGCCGCCGCCGCCGCCGCCGCCGCCGCCGCCGCCGCCGCCGCCGCCGCCGCCGCCGCCGCCGCCGCCGCCGCCGCCGCCGCCGCCGCCGCCGCCGCCGCCGCCGCCGCCGCCGCCGCCGCCGCCGCCGCCGCCGCCGCCGCCGCCGCCGCCGCCGCCGCCGCCGCCGCCGCCGCCGCCGCCGCCGCCGCCGCCGCCGCCGCCGCCGCCGCCGCCGCCGCCGCCGCCGCCGCCGCCGCCGCCGCCGCCGCCGCCGCCGCCGCCGCCGCCGCCGCCGCCGCCGCCGCCGCCGCCGCCGCCGCCGCCGCCGCCGCCGCCGCCGCCGCCGCCGCCGCCGCCGCCGCCGCCGCTGCCGCTTTGGGGGGGGGGGCGCTGCTGCTGCTGCTGCTGCTGCCGCCGCCGCTGCCGCCGCCGCTGCCGCCGCCGCCGCCGCCGCCGCCGCCGCCGCCGCCGCCGCTGCTGCCGCCGCCGCCGCCGCCGCCGCTGCTGCTGCTGCCGCCGCCGCCGCCGCCGCCGCCGCCGCCGCCGCCGCCGTTGTTGTTGCCGTTGTTGTTGTTGTTGTTGTTGTTGTTGTTGTTGTTGTTGTTGTTGTTGTTGTTGTTGTTGTTGTTGTTGTTGTTGTTGTTGTTGTTGTTGTTGTTGTTGTTGTTGTTGTTGTTGTTGTTGTTGTTGTTGTTGTTGTTGTTGTTGTTGTTGTTGTTGTTGTTGTTGTTGTTGTTGTTGTCGTCGTCGTCGTCGTCGTCGGTAATGCTAGCGCGGCGGGCACGAACGATCTGTCTTGCAATTTGGTATGAAACTGTGCTTTCGGTCTTGCGTCAGACTAGGATCTCGTAATAGGATGCTACTGTAGATTGCACCCTTTGGGTGCTATAGTATCCTATAATTTTTACAGACGAACGTTTGACTGCGAACATTCGAAAGGATGGCGATTCGATGGCACACCACACAGCAATTGAGATTCAACGCACGACGGGCAACGACCGCGCACGATGCTACAGTACTGTACATATCAGCAGTAATGGGGTATAAACGTCAGACTTTTGGCACATGCGTCACAGAAAATGGTCCGACTGAGGCGAACAGGGTGGACGACAATGGGTGTCGTTAGATTCTATGTGTTTCCAATGTGTGGAAGCAGAAGAAGCATAATACGGCATTGACAAGAGACGACCGGACTGCCTCTAGGTGCGCGTGTGCGAGCGCTTCTGTCGTCTATCTCTCTCAGACGGTCGGCCGGCGCCGCGCGCGCGTTCAAACTTTGAACTGGCGCCTCGACGAGCGATTTACATATCGACAGTAGTTTCCACAATCGCCGAGTTTGCGCAGGCAGGCCTAAGTTTTCTACAAATGGCCGCGAGGACGGCCGGATCGGGGAAGTAGCCATCGATTAAAACTGAAGAAGAAGAAGGATAGAAGCCATGCGCCCTCTCCCTCCCTGTCCCTTCCCCGCAGGGTCCGTTGTGGTTCTTAACTCCGACTTGAGCAAGCTGTCCGCCCCTTCCATGCGCTTTCGGCAGCCCCCGAAGGAGGTCCCCCTGCTGCCGGCGACCGTCTACCGCGTCGTCAACCCCTTCAAACTGGAAAGGTATGTAGTCGTCGACTTCTACTGTACTGTCGCCCAATGTTTGCGCGGTTGCAAAGAGATTAACACTTGCATTCATGTTCCAGGTACTGTCGTCCCGCCCATCTGCCCTCGCACCACGAGGGCACCAGATGTTTCGTGGCTTTTGGCCCTCCCTACAGGGTGTACTCCCAGCTCTTCGTGGTCAAGCGCCTGAGAGACTATGGAGTCGTGCGATTGGCTCTGCAGCCGTGATAGTCTTGTGCGCGACGCCGTGATTATTTGGTCTCTGTCTCTCGTGTGATCACTTTGTGTCTGCACCTGCTGCCGCTTCTGCGAGAGAGAACACAAAACGCACGCGTTAAAAGGCTTGCGGGTCCATCAGTCCAACGACTGTGACAACCGACGTGAAGTCGATCCTAGCCAGGCATAATTGAAGTTCCCGTTTTCGAGACAATGTGACTACCTTGCGGCTGTTTTCGAGAGGCCGACGCGCAAGCCAGCCTAACTTGCATAGAACTTGCCCGCTCTCCTGAGTTGCACTCCTACTATAAATCAAGCTTTACAGTACAGTTCTTTTGACAATTATTTTTTTTATATTAGAGTCAGTTGCAATTAGCTCATCCTTCTCTTCCCTCTCTTAGTTGCATCTGCCAACCTATTACCCCAAACCTTACGCAGCGCCGCCCTTTGATTCAGTCCTCCTGCTTCCTCCTGAGAAGTAGGTTGCCTTTTCCGTGAGCCTCCGGGCGAGCGGTCGCACATTCCGTGAGCCTTCGGGCGAGCGGTTGCACATTCCCGTAGCCTTCGGGCGAACGGTTCGCTTGCTCATGGGCAAGCGATGGAACACTGGCCTCGGGTAGCTGATCGTCTAGTCTCGCTTTTCTGGGGATCAGATAGTAGTCCAGCAGCCTCAAGAAGCTTTAGCTCATCTACTAATCTGGATATATAACTTTGGCCATATTAGGTATTCCGCCCTCTTTCCTTCACTCATGCCTAGCCACACAGGGTTTGTCTCCTCTCACATCGCTCTTGGGTGCACCATTGATGCCCAGCGACCTATTACTCGGCATTTCCACACGGACCCCCTACCGCTATTATTCTCGCCCATTGTCCATGCTTTTGATTTCTTGGGCCGATTTATCACCTCTGCTCTTTGCCCATACCTTCAGCTCATTCACCTGCTTCCTTACTTCATTTCTCCGCTCTATGCACTAAAGTGGGGAGCTGTTAACCTCCATACCAACAGCGGTCAGTTCGCCGCTTAACGTCTAGCTTTGACAGCCAGCACAGCTGTGGCCTTACCCGCTGGTTAGCTAGCTCACCTGCACGGGTAGGAGTACTGCAGCCTGATGGCGGGGGTGCAGGAGCCTTCGGGCTAGGACCCACCCTCTCCCATGGCAGTCCCATGGGGAAGAGGTCTTTGAGTTGCCTCCCCCTTCCCAGTGACTGAGCCTCCTGGGATAGCCGCGTGCGACAAGGGGCGTATTTGGCTTGCGTCTAGTAGTGACAACCCCTCTAGCATACCCTATCAATCCGCTCAGCCAAGGGGACGACGAACCACTTACCTCATCAGTTGGAAAGAAAACGACTCTCAGCCATCGGTTTTGCTGGACCCTAGGCCCAGGGTCCAGTGCGCTACCATGGCCAAATGCCACAACCAACGATGCAGTGTCTGTCCTTCTATTGCCACTTCTGACTCTTCCAAGTGCTTCTTGTCGAACATTACCAGCAAACAGTTCTCCATTTGCGCCCCAGATGGAGAGGAATTTGAACTGTCGAACGAGAGGCGTTGTCTATTTAATTTCCTGTGCAAAATGCAATATGCAATACGTAGGCGAAACCAATCAAATGCTCAAGTCACGCTTCTTGCAACACAAGCGCAATGTTCGAATTGGTGCACCTGGCTATTTGTACGAACATTTCCGCCTTGATGATCATGACCCTGATGACATGATCATTGAAATTATTGACTTTCCAAGATCTTTTGACAAATCCGTCCTACGCCAACATGAAAACTTCTGGATTCGTGCGCTAAACAGTGCCTGGCCATTCGGGTTGAATGACCGGATCGATGGGTATGGAGACATTTCTTCTGGATTATCACCAGTCATGAGCAATAAAACGACAGCGCAGCAAAGGTAAAACTGAACCGAAAGCGCAAACGCAGAGTGGCAGTATTATACGGAAAAGAACGGACCGGATTCTCGTTTTGTATCGAAGTGCTTCGCTTCGCGACGCGCGGGCAGTGCAACTCAGAAGCAAACTGATACATATGTACCACAGGCAGAGAAACACAGGAACGTAGAGTAGGAGAAGGGCACTGCTCTGCTTTACCCTATCTTAGAAGATGGGCTGGCTGAAACCTCCGGGAGGAAGGCGCCTCACTGCGACGACGACGGACCTTCGCCGTCCGTCAGATCCTTCTTCTCCTCCGCTGAAGCCGCGCCTGGCTGCTGCTGCTGCAGCTTCGACGTCGCGCAGGGATCGTTGGTGTGGTGGTTGCCGTTCAGATAGACGATGTCGCCAGTGATTGGGTTGCTGTCTGCGAAAGCAATCGACTTCGAGACTCAACAATGTTCATATCAGTCCGAAGAGTGAAGACTAGTCGTCGTACCGAAATGGCGCTTGGCCGTCGCGTCGCCGTCGCCGCCGTCTTCCTCGAAGATCTTCGAGCGGAAAGTGTTGGAGACGGCCTTTTGCGCCGATTTCGTCGGAGCGTCTTCTCTGCCGAAGAGTCGCGCTTGCGTGTTAGGCGTCTGCTTTGACGGCTGAAATGTGTACGTTTCACAGTGTGATGACTACCAGGTGAACCAATAATACGAAAATAGTCCACAACTGTAGCTATGCCGCTGCACATGTACCGACTAGTAATACCACTACAGGGTGGTTGTGGGTCAAAGCCTGCAAACTGTTTATTTAGCAAATAGATTCGGGTTTTAGAATCCACCAAATTAGAGATATTTTCAAAAGTTCGCAAATTGCGACAATTTTCCACTTTCAGCGGCACCGTATGCTCCTCCGCCATCTCCTTCTTCACCTTCGAGCTGCTGTTGGCAGCGACCACCAGCTTTAGCCAGCGAGCTCTGTAGCCTTTGGGCACGCACTTGCCGGTGTACAGCTTCTCCCAGCCGCCGACGATGGCCGTCGACTGAAAGGCGGAGTCGCGTGTACATCAGCTTCTCATCTGACGCGTCGTCACTCTCGTCCGCTAGATATCGTAAACGTTCAGGAGTGGCGCTGCTGACAAACTGGTTGCTTTTGACTGGCTTCGTTCTGTGGCTGTTGTTTCATTTATGTAGGTACCTAGGCATTCGACGGTCGGTCTGCTTAACGCATGTATGGTGGGCAGGTCTGTGCACGCATACCTAACTGACAACACAAATACATACGCACAACATAACCGTCTGCGCAGTTGTGTTTCCCTTGAGCGTTCGCATTTACCGACCTTCTTGTCCTGCAGTGGCTCGTCCGTCTTGTCGCCTTCTTCTGCCCACTCTGTGGCTTCCTCCATCTTCAGCTTCTTCTCGTCCACTTCCTGCAGCGAATCTGCCTTCGGATCAGTCCAGCAGCCGCTCCCGCTGTCCTCGCTACTGGCAGTCTGAAAGAAGCGGCACCTCTCATTGACTCCTGTCATGAGGTGAGAAAAGTTGCCGACACTTCCAATCGGGGGCACCACCTTGTCCGCCGTCTCCTTCTCGTCCGACTTCATCTGCTTTTCCAACTGCGCCTTCTCCTTCTGGAGTTGGTCGACGCGCGAAATCAAATCCGCCACCTGATTGGTCCGGATGGACTTTTGCAAGCTGCAATATCCATGCAGGCTGAAAGGAAGTCGGCCGGCAGTTCTAAGTGAAAGAGAGTAGCTTGGAAGGCGCACAACCGCCGCAAGCGACACACTTTCTACCTACCGAACTTCTACATACCTGCTGCGTATCGCATACAAATCTATTCTTTGTATGTCCGCATTGCAGCAGAAAGGGCCAACCTGTCCTTAAGGTTCCAAATTTGCGCGTCTTTCCAGCAAAGGTGCAGCTGCAACATGTCCTTTTCCTTGGCCAGTTGACGCGCCGCTTCTCTACTTTTCCTGTAAGTAGTCAGACACCGAATCTGTCGGCGTTTGACGCAACTCTTGGAAGCTGGTGCGAGTGAAGTGGCGACTAACTGCAGTTCCTTCTGAAGGTCGTCGACCGTCGGCTCCTGGACTGGTTTCTTCTCGCAGTCCACCGCCTGACGACCCAGCTTCTTGATCTGAAACACGGCACACTCTCGCACTTCGTATGTACTGTATGTATGTAGCTACTGTAGCGTCGAAAAGGCGCTGACCGTCTTTAAGTATCGCTGGTTGTTGGGCATTGAGTGAATGTGGGCGTAGAGTTTGGCCAGTTCGACGTCAGTGGTGTCGCTCCTTCCGCCGACGACGGAAGCGGCCCTGTCTCTCTGTGGAGCCTAGAGTCAACGAAGGTTGTCGTGGGCGCGTAGTCTACTACGTTTGGCGAAACGGTTGCTACCGCAGCTCGCGCGTTGGCGCCGAGACCCGTGGCGGTAGAGTTACAGCGCGGGCGCTTGTCCGTCCTGTACAGCGCCAGCGCCTGCTGAAGAAGCCCATCCGGGAGCTGGTCCAGAGTGTCAGAGTGGCGGATCAGCTGGGCGACGACCACACCGAACCTTTTCTGAAAGAGTACGTACAGTATCTCCGTCGAAGATGCAATTCGAGTGTACAGACAGACAGACAGAGTGGTGAGGTGGATGAGAAGAAGAGCATTCACCCACCGACTTATTCTTGTGACCCCTCAGCTGTGGAAACAATAGGAGGGCGAGCGACTGTCGAAGGTCGCCCAAGCCCGCCTCCTTCTTCTTCTCCCTCTTGTTCAAGTGTTGGAGCAGTCCAAGCAGTTGGCGTCTCTTCGTGTGGGTCAGCATCGACAGAAGAAGACGAACGGCGTCCATTCGACGCTCCGTCTTCGTCTTCTCCTCCTGCTCGATGTCTGAAAGTCCTACTGCTCGCTCACCTGACATGCACACGTACAGTATGCAGATGTCAAAATGGACGTCATGTAAGTACACACTGACAGATGACAAGATTAGTATATCCGAAGCATACTAATCTTTACCGGTCTCCTCGCTACAGCGCGGCGAGAATGTTAGGTATGTCACCGGTGATGCCCATCTGTAGCTATACTTCTCGTGTTAGACAAAACAAAGTTTGGACCTGTCTTGCTAGTTTGTGACAATTACTAGGTACGTTTGAGCTTAAGCATGCAAAATCGCAATGCGTGCTAAACCTAAGCCGAGGTCTACTAAGGGCAAGCGCGAAATGATAGCTATGCATCTAAGCATATTGTCACTGCCATGTGGTATACCTAACGTCACAGTCCTGTGGTATAACGTCACACCTCTGGGTATCACTCGAGGAGGGGGGGGGGGGGGGGGGGGGGGTGTGGCACAAACTGACGGGGTGTGAGTGTGTACTATCGTTGTAGATATTAATGAGTCGCGAACCCTTTGTGGCGAGATCCAAGTAGACGGCGTAGTGCTCCTCCGGCAGAGTCAGGTCGAAGCCCATGAGCAGCGGCAGCAGCGCCTCGTCCGTCAGAGCGGGAACTTGGAGCAGCAGCTTCTCCCAGCCGTCGACCACTGCAACGGAGGTTGATTCAGCAGTTGTACTGTGAGTGGAAGTCCATTCGCTGGTCGTGAACACAACCTTCAGTCTTCTCCGCCGGCTGCTGCTTGGCCGCTTTCAGACTCTTCGAGCTGCGGTAGGCGGCGGTCGACTCACTGGCGTCGTCTTCGCTGGCTCTCGAATCGAGGCAGACGCCCACGGCTTCTTCAGCCTCCTCGGCCAGTAGGGAGTTCTGAAGAGTTCCAACAATTGCTTCTTTCATTGCTTCTTCTGCTTGAATCCATTTGGTTCTCCGCCTAATCGCGCCATCAAAGTGAATGCTTAGTTTCCGCCGAATATAACAAGTGCCGGTTGACTCGCACGATCGCTCGAGGTTTCAATCACAGTACGCGGCGAATTCGGTGGGAAGAAATGGGAAGAAACTCTGTCGAACGCACGCACCGTGTAGTAGGAGAGATGCGTTGTCAAAATGGTAGTGTAGATGTCGGGCCTGGTGGACCGCAGGTGAAGCAGGAGTCTCGAGGCTAAGAGGCGCTCGTCGGTGCTTAGGCTCCCGCCTGAATGAACGCGCGTCCAGTTTTATCGCCGCTTCGTTTGCGACAAAGTTCCAAAGGTGGGTGAGTAGCACTTGCGCTGTCCAACGTAGGCGCCATTGACGACTGCGGTATGCACTTAGTTTGAGCAGTGACTTGTAGGCGATCAGGAGAGAGAGACAAGTGACAGTTTAGAAGGGATCAGTTTCTCAATCACGATTCACCGACTCCTACCGAATGACTGCCGATCGGGATGGACGATTGAATTCGGCGTGAAGCATCAAGCCCAGCCGCTTGCACCCCCCCCCCCCCCCCCCCCCCCCCAACCCACTCAATCCCACTTTCCATCTCTCTGTCCGATTACCCCACAAAGAGCATACCAGTGCCCACTGTTAATTTGTATTGTTTTCATCTCCTCTGCAAATCTGGGAGTCCTCTGTGTGATTGAGGGCCTCCTCTTCTCCCCCATTTCTCTGTTTCTCCACGGGCGCCCCGTAGTGATCCATACAAGGGGTTTAATCGGTACTTCTAATCTGGGGGCGCCTTACGAGAAAGGCGGCCCCCCCCCCCCCCCCCCCCCCTCCCTCCCCCCCCCCCCCCCGACCCGTACGTTTGCACCCCCCCCCCCCCCCCCCTCCCCGACCCGCACGTTTTGCAATACACACAACAACAACAACAACAACAACAACAACAACAACAACAACAACAACAACAACAACAACAACAACAACAACAACAACAACAACAACAACAACAACAACAACAACAACAACAACAACAACAACAACAACAACAACAACAACAACAACAACAACAACAACAACAACAACAACAACAACAACAACAACAACAACAACAACAACAACAACAACAACAACAACAACAACAACAACAACAACAACAACAACAACAACAACAACAACAACAACAACAACAACAACAACAACAACAACAACAACAACAACAACAACAACAACAACAACAACAACAACAACAACAACAACAACAACAACAACAACAACAACAACAACAACAACAACAACAACAACAACAACAACAACAACAACAACAACAACAACAACAACAACAACAACAACAACAACAACAACAACAACGACAATTTAATTTAATTTAATTTAATTTAATTTAATTCAATTAATTTAATTTAATTTAATTTAATTTAATTAATTAATTCAATTCAATTCAATTCAATTCAATTCAATTCAATTCAATTCAATTTAATTTAATTTAATTTAATTTAATTTAATTTAATTTAATTTAATTTTAATTTAATTTAATTTAATTTAATTTAATTTAATTTATATTTAGCTTAATTTAATTTAATTTAATTTAATTTAATTAATTTAATTTAATTTAATTTAATTTAATTTAATTTAAATTAATTAATTTAATTTAGTTTAATTTAATTTAATTTAATTTAATTAATTTATATTTAGCTTAATTTAATTTAATCTTATTTTGATTTAATTTAATTTAATTTAATTTAATTTAATTTAATTTAATTTAATTTAATTTAATTTAATTTAATTTAGTTTAATTTAGTTTAATTTAGTTTAATTTAATTTAATTTAAATTAATTTAATTTAATTTATTTTATTTTAATTTAATTTAATTTAATTTAATTTAGTTTAATTTAGTTTAATTTAGTTTAATGTAGTTTAATTTAGTTTAATTTAGTTTAATGTAATTTAATTTGATTTAAATTAATTTAATTTAATTTAATTTAATTTAATTTAATTTAATTTAATTTAATTTAATTTAATTTAATTTAATTTAATTTAATTTAATGTAGTTTAGTTTAACTTAGTTTAATTTAATTTAATGTAGTTTAGTTTAATTTAGATTAATTTAATTTAATCTAATTTAATTTAATTTGTCGAGTTAACTTAATTGTTGTTAATTTAAGTTGTTGTTTTTAATTGTTGTTAAACTAGGTTGGTATTGTTGTTAATTTAAGTTGTTGTTAATTTAATTTAATTTAATCTAATTTAATTTAATTTGATTTAATTTAATTAATTTAATTAATTATATTTTTACCTTAGTATAATATAATTTAATTTAGTTTAGTTTAAACTAATTAATTTTGTTCAATTTAATTTAATTTGCTTTACTTTAATTTATTTAGTTCTAATTTAATTTAATTACGTTCAATTCAATCTAAGTTAATTAATTTAGCTTCATTCAATTTAATTAATTATATACACGTTAAATAATTTTATTTAAATGCTTTTTATGATGAGATAATTTGAATTGATTTAATCTAAGCTTTTTTAATTTTATTTGTTGGTTTTAAATTAATTTTTTGATTGAGCATAGCCTACTTTGCACCAAGCGCTTCCTGTGGACCGGCTGGGAGCGTCGAGCGCCGCGCCGACTTCCTTCGACTGGACACGCTCCAGAAGTGGGGCAACAACGACGACAAGGTTGTCGCTCTCGGTCTCTGTGCAATTGTCTTCGTCGCACAAAGTACTAAAAGATCCACCCGTTCCTTCGTCTCTAGGTCGTGATTCTGTTGCAGCTGCCGATGCGCCATGGCGGCGACGGCCGACGACAATAACAACGAAGACGACGACGTCTGACTGAGCAGAGCCGCGCTCATACAGTACCTTTTATAGGCCAGCAGTGACGGCGGTCTATCCGCGCAGGAGGAAGGGAAGGAAGGCGCCAATTCGAATTCGTATGCGCGCCTTGGATAATGAATTTACATAGACACCGTAGTTTCGCGTTTTGCTCCATCTAGAGGGCGGGTCACAAATTCTCTATATAAGGAGGCGAAGGAGGAATGAAGGCCGACAGTTCGAGACCAGAAGTGTATTCCAATTAGTCTTTGTACATTTCTCCCTTGCTGAATATCTCCGCTACTGCAGGATGGCCGCTAAGTGCCCCTCTAGCGATGGCTCCCACCTGTCGGGGTGCTGTCCCGAGAAGAAGTCGCCTGCCTCCACTCCCCCGTCCCACGAGTCGAGCACGCCGCCGCCCTTCTCCTCCTCCTCCTCCCGACCCTTCTACACCCCCCGTCGACAGCCTGTGGCTTTTCCCGTCGGCGCCTACCTCGTCCGGATGGCCGACGGCGACGACCACAAGAAGAAGGAGGGCGGCGCTTCCTCCGTATGGAGGGTGGAGGAGCTGCGCCGGCGGCACGGCATGGCCCTCCACAGAAGGTGGTCCTGCTCCCTTTTGGATGGTGCATCATATTGTGTCTACACACTGTGTTGCTGTAATCTGCGTCTCTTCTCAGGTTCGACAGGTGGGCGCCCGGCTGCTATCGGTGGACGCGCCACCGCCGCTGGCAGCGCTCTTGCCCCTCCTCCCGTTCCGCCTTCCAGGAAGTCTTCCCGCTGGCCGACGAAGACGACGACGACCTCCTCCTCTTCCGCGCCGACCCCCTACCCCAGCAGCAGCAGCACTGCGATGACAACAACAACAACAGCAACGTCTGATCGTCTTCCAATCGCTACTCTCCCAATGTGCTCACTATGTATTTGTATCTACATTACTATGGGGGATAAATATTTGCAGCTTTTAAATGGCACGTCCAGCTTTTAATTGGCATCTTGCGCTTTTAATTTCTGGCGGCCGCGAAACGCAGCGGTGCGCTTTTAATTTGGCCGGAAGCGCTTTTAAAATGGCAGAATGCGCTTTTAAATGGCAACTGGCGCTTTTAATTCCGTGGAAGCTGCGGAGCCGTGCCGCTGGTCAACCAAAAGGCAGACGGTGGGGATAAAAGCGAGCGCGCTGAATGAATGACTTTCTCGTTGCATTCTGTGTGCATTCACGTAACTTGGATGTCCAACATTCGCGTTGCTTGATTGAACACATTGCTATCCCTTGACAACGTATATTCGTTTGAATTCAGGCTATGCTTAGGCTCGCCCTGCGCCCACAGTCCACAAGAGTCAGTCGGCGTCGCAGTCTGGCGGGTCGAAGCTTAGGCTTAACGCGACCGGTGACCGACTTCAGGGCGCGCGGAGCGCGCCCTGAAGTTGGTGGTCGCGCTAAGCCTCAGCTGAGACCCGCCAGGCGCGACGTCGACCGAGTTTTAGTGCAAACTGTAAGTGGAATAAACACTCCTCCATATAATTCACCTCCTGCTTAGGCCGGCTGAGCCCCTTCCCTGCTTTGCCCTGTCGCGCAAACAGCGATGCATGACCATTGCTGCGTGCCATGAATACGCTCCTCCACCGCGTCAAGTCCAGGGGAATACTGCCGGAGGAATTAAAAGCGCAACATGCCATTTAAAAGCGCGTTCTGCCATTTTAAAAGCGCCTCCTGCCATTTCCGAAGAGCGGCAAGCAAAAGCTGTCGTAGCAAATTAAAAGCGCTAGTTGCCATTTAAAAGCGCATCGTGACTTTATTAAAAGCGCAAAGCGGTTTATTAAAAGCGCCCAAAATCCCCACCCATTACTATGCTAGCTAGGCCTTTTGTCCGTCTGTCTGTCCGAGTACGCTTGCCTTCCTAGCACTTCGCCACGCGACGCTTCAGCATGCGCCTGCCTCGCTAGCACTTCGCCACGCGACGCTTCAGCATGCGCGCGCTAGGAAGCCAGCAGGACGCCAGCGGCGTCCCGCAGAGAAGCTCGCTCGCTTCGATCCATCGACCGCAGAAAATCAATCGCTGCACGGCCAGCGTCGCCTGTTGCTGCCTGCCTTCAACGCAGGCTTTGCCTGAACAGTACGGCAATGCACGGTAGCAGAGCCTTGCAGAAGCGAACGGTGCGGCAGTGGGCGGTACAGCAGAGAACCTTGCAATGCGCAAATGCAACAGAGCCGAACAGTACGACAATGCTCGCGCAGGCAATTCTAGCCGCTTCAGCGACTACTTCGCTTGCAACAGGACAGATCTTGCTTGCAACAGGACAGACTTTCTGCAACAGGACGCTGCGCAATTGCAACAGAGCCGGCAGGCAATTCTAGCCGCTTCAGCGACTATTTCGCTTGCAACAGGACAGATCTTGCAACAGGACAGACTTTCTGCAACAGGACGCTGCGCAATTGCAACAGAGCCGAACAGTACGACAATGCTCGCGCAGGCAATTCTCAGCCGCTTCAGCGACTATTTCGCTTGCAACAGGACACATCTTGCAACAGGACAGACTTTCTGCAACAGGACGCTGCGCAATTGCAACAGAGCCGGCAGGCAATTCTAGCCGCTTCAGCGACTATTTCGCTTGCAACAGGACAGATCTTGCAACAGGACAGACTTTCTGCAACAGGACGCTGCGCAATTGCAACAGAGCCGAACAGTACGACAATGCTCGCGCAGGCAATTCTAGCCGCTTCAGCCACTATTTCGCTTGCAACGGGACACATCTTGCAACAGGACAGACTTTCTGCAACAGGACGCTGCGCAATTGCAACAGAGCCGGCAGGCAATTCTAGCCGCTTCAGCGACTATTTCGCTTGCAACAGGACAGATCTTGCAACAGGACAGATCTTGCAACCGGAAAATCTGCCCGCTTTCTATCATTTGTTTTGCGCGGCGCTTTAGCGACTATTTCGCTTGCAACAGGACAGATCTTGCAACAGGACAGACTTTCTGCAACAGGACGCTGCGCAATTGCAACAGAGCCGGCAGGCAATTCTAGCCGCTTCAGCGACTATTTCGCTTGCAACAGGACAGTTATTGCAACAGGACAGACTTTCTGCAACAGGACGCTGCAACAGTACAGACCTTACAACAGGATCGTCGCGCGAGGCGACGAGCGCCGTTGGCTCGCAACAGGACAGACCTTTGCAACAGGATGGACAGCACGCCAATGCTCACGCAGGCAATTCTAGCCGCTTGAGCGAGTGTTTCGCCAAACTAACCGTTGAAACGAGGTACCCCAGCAGCGCCTTGAACAAGTACATTGGCAGACGATACAAATACCATGCTAATCACATGACACAAATTCTTCTGCAACGGGAAAGCACGCTAGTGTCTTGTGATCAGTAGAGGGTGTGCCAGTTGCATCGCAATTACAGTGGAGAGTCCCGTGCGCGTTCACAAGTTACCGACACAGAAGTCAGGCAGATCAAAGGTCGGCCTGCTGCTTCATACAAACAACATGAACTATTCGTATGACCGTCGGTGGAAACACAGGCGCGCGTTGCGCTCGTCTTGCTTTGTGTATGCCAAGACGACATCGCTACAACACCAGACGATTAATAACTGCGCTGCGAGCCAGGTAACGACACGTGCCTTCCTTCCTATTGCCACACACTCCATTGGCGAACGGCCAAATGCACACACACGTACTACCACAACAACGGCCCAGTAGGAATGGCTTGTCGAATTCTCCTCTGTTGCAGAGCTCACAAACGGTACATACACACACGACGATAGACAGCTGCGCGACATTAGGGGACGTTTTCCTAGAAGTGCTCGCTCTACCGAAAGGGGCATTTGGCACCGATAACAATTGACCTCCTTAATTCGCCGAAAACTGCCAGAACGTAGCAGAGGCGTGCTCTTGTTCGCTCTAAGACAACGCGACAAACCGTTTTCGACGTTTTCTCAAATTGGTTCTGTCTTCGAAACGGCGCCCGTCGGTTCCTGACCGAAAATGGGCAAGTGGCGCCCTCTTTGTGTTGAGCTTGAGAACAAAGCGCAATTAATACAATTTTAAATTCGTGCAAGTGCAACAAAATTTCTGAAGAAACAATGGATACGAGTGGTCTTTTGAAAGTCGTATTCATTCGTCAAGTCACGTTAGCCAAGCCGTGTGATAGCCTAGCGTGCTTGCAACTCGACTGCAGGCGCCGTGTCGCCGAATCACGAAACAAAATCAAAACCAGAATAGTGAAATCGCCGCAAAACACAAAATCGGCAACTCACAAACTCGAACCAAAGAGCAGCGGCAGTGGCGAAAGCGAGGCGCCGCCAGCAGAAATCCAGACTTATGGCCAAACCTACTCCATTGCGGGTTATGGCACTACTCCACTGGAGCGGCCTTTAATACGAACACTTTTGCAAACAGTTTTAGATTTCAGAATTTAAGAAATCAGTCTCGTCAAAACTACCCAGCTTCGCCGTCATTTCGATTTAATTTAATTTTTCATTTAATTTAATTTCGTTTAATTTAATTTAATTTCTACTTTAACTTAGCTTGATTTGATTTGATTTGATTGGTTTAACTAAATTTAATTTAATTTAATTTAATTTAGTTTAATTTAATTCAAGTTAATTTAATTTAATATACCGTAAATTCTTCAATAAGCGCCCCCCCCTCTCGAATAAGCGCCTCCCCCCTCCAATAAGCGCCCCCCCTTGAGAGGGGAGGTTGAAAAATAAGCGCCCCCCCCTCCAATAAGCGCCCACCTTTTGTTAGTACCAGCAGCACTAGCATTACCATACGTGCTGTGTGACCATTCCTAACACAAGTTTTGGCTACATATGACAGCATTACTGCTAATTGCAGCTATTCTGATCAAAAGCTATACAGTTTCAGTCAGAAATCTATGCAGATGTGCGCAAAAATTTGCCAACAACGGAGAATTTTGGTAAAATTTTGCCACTCCTGAGGGGTCGAGTTAATAAGCGCCCCCTCGAATAAGCGCCCCCCTCCAATAAGCGCCCCACCCCCCCCCTAGAGGTAGGTTGAAAAAATATGCGCCCAGGGCGCTTATTGGAGGATTTACGGTAGAGTAATTTAATTTTGTTTGATTATATTTTGTTTAATTTAAGTTAATTTTTTTAATTTTGTTCTATTTTATTAAATTATATTTAACCGACAAATTTTGTTAAATTATATTTTGTTGTATACAAGGTAACGTTAATTGAATTACATTACATTAAATAAAATAAAACAAGCTTAATTAAATTAAATAAAAGGAACTTAGATTAAATTGAACAAATTAATTACATTGTACTAAATCAAATAAACCAAATTGAGCCAAAGCAAGCTAAATTAAATTAAATTAAGTTAATAAAACTAAATTAAATTAAACTAAATTAAACTAGATAAATTAAACTAAATTGCAATAAGTAAATTAAACTAAATTAGATTAAACTAAATTAAACTAAATCAAAGTATATTAGATAAGTTAAATTAAATTGTATTACATTAAACTAAATTGCAGTCAATATATTAAATTAAATTAAATTAAATTAAATTAAATTAAATTAAATACGCTAAATCAAGATTAATTAAATTAAACTAAAGTAAAGTAAATAAATTTAATTTAATTTAATTAAATTAAATTCAACTAAATTAAACTAAATTAAATTATATTAATCAATTGAATTAAACTATGATAAACTTAAGGTAGATTAAATTGCACTCGAGCTGGAATTACCCAATTAGGTTTGCGTCTATTACAATCTTCTATCAATTGTCTCACTGTTCATCGCATTTCTCAGACGGCAAGCATTAGCTGCTGTGTTTTAATCTCCTCAGATGCCATTCTGCAGATTGAGAGGGTGAGGAGTGGGGGGGGGGGGGAGGGCGGCGGCTCAGAGGTGGAAATCGAGGTGCTCTTTCTTGTATGATACCTATCCCCATTATGGGCTCAAAGATTAGAAGAGCATAATTATGAACAGTAATAAGCGCCCGTGGGGGGTGTTGGAGAGGTGCGCAAGCGCGGAGCTTGATGCTGCATGCCGATTGCCGAAGGTCTGTCTACTCTCAGTCCTCCCCCCCCCCCCCCACAGTCGTCACGGCCCATATCTGACCGACTTCCTTCCACCGACCAGCGGTGCAGTGCCGCCGTTTGAACTCGAACGCCACAATGGCACGCAAGAGACACCAAGCACACACTGAATTCTTTGGTACAAAGTAGATCACAGGACCCTTGCGCGCACACGGGAAATAGGGTGGGCCTGAAAGCAACAGGGCGCTGGAGTGATACCCTACAGAAGGGAACTACCGTACAACGCGAATGGAGGTTTCGTGTCCCGCCCTGTAGTATAGCTACGGACAAAGAGCACCAATTGCAAACCCCTCATTGGCAGCTGTTCATACAATCGTCGTCGTTGTCGTCTTCACTTCGAGAGGCTCCGTAAGGTCGCCTACCCTTTCTCCTCCCTCTCCGCCTGTTGCAAGAGGGCCTTCAGCTGTGGGGTGGAGCCTAACCACTGGAGGAGACACTGGAACTCCCCTCTGCTCGGTAGGCCACAATACATCGGAAGAATCTCTGCCGACTTCACGTAAGTAGATACATGTGTACGGTAGTGTATGTACGCAGTAGAAGGCGAGTTGACGCGTCAGCAGACTCCTGTAGATTTCGGGCCGGTCCTTGCGCATGTCCCGAAGCAGCTTGAAGGCCAAGGCGCTTTCTTCGGCCGTCAAACAGACTGAAACGACGCGCGTCAATGTTGGCATTACTGGCATTATCACTGGAAAGCCGAAATTCGAGAAGTAGCACCTGGAGGAATCGCAGTCGCCGCCATAGTAAACCAATGTCAGGAGTTTCGGCCACAATCAGAGCTGGAGTTGCTAGAGTTGAACTCGATCACCTGCTTGTCGGTTAGGCACAAATTCTCAAATTTCGGCTACACTGCCTGCTTATTTGAATCGCCAGCTCCTGCCGACTCAACGCCGAGATGGGGCTGGGGGGGGGTGGGGGGGGGGGGGGGGGGGGGATGGTAGACAGACCTTCGGCAATCGGCATGCAGCATCAAGCTCCGCGCTTGCGCACCTCTCCAACACCCCCCACGGGGCGCTTATTACTGTTCATAATTATGCTCTTCTAATCTTTGAGCCCATAATGGGGATAGGTATCATACAAGAAAGAGCACCTCGATTTCCACCTCTGAGCCGCCGCCCTCCCCCCCCCCCCCACTCCTCACCCTTCTCAATCTGCAGAATGGCATCTGAGGAGATTAAAACACAGCAGCTAATGCTTGCCGTCTGAGAAATGCGATGAACAGTGAGACAATTGATAGAAGATTGTAATAGACGCAAACCTAATTGGGTAATTCCAGCTCGAGTGCAATTTAATCTACCTTAAGTTTATCATAGTTTAATTCAATTGATTAATATAATTTAATTTAGTTTAATTTAGTTGAATTTAATTTAATTAAATTAAATTAAATTTATTTTACTTTACTTTAGTTTAATTTAATTAATCTTGATTTAGCGTATTTAATTTAATTTAATTTAATTTAATTTAATTTAATTTAATATATTGACTGCAATTTAGTTTAATGTAATACAATTTAATTTAACTTATCTAATATACTTTGAT
>JASAMZ010002345.1:0-27953 GCA_030248115.1 Linhomoeus sp. GSCO2_2
GTCGGCGGCGGCGGCTGCGTCGGACGACGACAAAGTGAACAGGGCTTCCACAAAATGAAATGACACTGCTTCCACAAAGTAAAACAACAACAGAAAGTCAACGATAGAGTTTCCACAAAGTAAAACGCTTTAAGGTAGTCAACGACTGGGCTTTCGCAGAGTGAAACGATAACAAAAAGTCGTCGTCGTCGTCGTCGTCGTCGTCGTCGTTGTCGTCGTCGATGCTCTAGGTGCACATTTCCCGGCGTTTATAAGGCAAATTACCGTAGCCCGGCAGGCAAATCAAGCCGATGGAAAAGCCGCTGCTCGAAGTTTATCCGGCCGACCTACATACGGTGCACTGCACGTCCTCTGAAGACGATGGTGAAGTTGCTTCACTTAAATTCTAGACACCAGTGTTGAAACAAGAAATGTGGCAAATCTGGTGGCTACCAACTGTCCTTCCGCTTTTATAGAGAGTACGTATGGGTGGGCGTTGTAAACAAGCAGAAAATACGCACCAAGAATACTACGTCATAAACACGTCGCCGATGAGTCAAGTACACGTTGATACCTCACACTGCTGCCATACACACGTGACGCAATTGTGAAAGTGCGGTTTTCTCGCACGGCAGAGGCACGACACTTACGCATTTGCGTCGACGTCACGGCTGAGGGAAGCTGACGACAAAGGTTACGACACAGTGTCAAGTGTCGACGTCAAATTGTTGCCGTTTCCATTTCTTTCCGCTGACGTCGTTTCCGTCAATTGCCGCCTTCCACTGAGAGAGAGAGACGTCTTGTTTCGACGGTAACACGTGTCACAAAACAAAAGCGGCACTCCCACTACCCACCCAGGAACATACCTACATGAAGACTATGCACAGACATCGTCGGTGGCTTGCCGAAACACGATAATCACGACGATGACCTATGTATGTATGTAGGTATGTATGCCGCCTGTGCGCACACAACCAGAAGCAATGTTGTTGCAAACGGATAACGAGAAATGACGCGAACCGAGCGCAATATTATCCATAGGTTCCTTTGGGGGGGGGGGGGGGGGGGGCCCCCCCCCCCCCCCCTGGCCATCGGCCGATACGGACGAGGTTCCGGACGACCCCCCCCCCGGACTCCCATCCCAGACCGACCCCCCCCCCCCCTAGTGACCCCAAATTGCCGAAAAATTTTCGCCTGCGGCGCAATTTTGTTGTTTTAATATGTATTTTGACCATTTTTAAGCTAGTTAATGGCGTTTATGTGTATGTTTGCAGTACTAAATGAGTAAAATACACGTTTTTCTGCACTTTTTGAAGTAAAAACTGCCAAATTTTCTTCAGTAAAAGACCCACCTAGCTTTTCAAAATGGCCATCCGGAAACGGAATCCGGTTCCGGATTACCCACCCCCCCTCGACCCTCAGTTGACCCCCCCCCGGACCAAATCTGGTAGGAACCTATGATATTATCAACACATTCCTTCGGTTTTGAAGCCGCGTCAATGTCGCGTCGACTGCGGATACATTCTGGTGAAACGAGTGCCGGTAACTGCATCTTTCTTGAACCCCATAAGCTTCTTGTACTCCTTGCGCGTGCGACTGGACATGGCCAACACCAGGTAGGGATTCATCCAGGAGAACACCTCCACCGCTGGATACCTGAGGTCAGTGTGGACTTACAGTATTCAACACTCAATATAAGCCCCCTCCCCCCACCTCTTATTCGTTTTCACTGCACACTCTCCGTGGATTGGGGGAGGGTGGGGGCTATTGAAGGATTACGGTATGCGCCCAATCTTCTAGAGTCGAGAGGCGAGTCCACCCACCCACCACAGCTGTGTCATGACCAGTTTGGCCAGGGGCCCTTCTCCCTCTGTCAGCAGCATCACGAGGTAGAACTGGTCGACCAGACACTGCACCAAGAAAGTGCAGAAGCCGATCAGCAGCAGCTTGCCGTCCGCGATCGACACTTCGCCGTCCCCAGTCTGGCCTTGCTGATTGGGTACACTGGTCTTTGGTGCCACAGCTTGATTGTGGCGCCTAAGCACGAGCGCATTTAAAGTGTCAAAATGATATTCAATCACAGACCGTCGACTCACTTCTGCTGACGGACCAGCAGGACGAAGGCGACGACGTAGCAAGCGGCAGAAACGGCGGTCAGACTCCAGGCGCCAATCAGCCAAGAGCCGTACACCTCTTCCTTCAAATGCCTACTTTTGCTCTAACCGTCAATTACACTGTCCGACGAATGTAGGCAATGTACAGCGAGAACTCACAAAATGGTGGTGGTCTCCGTATTCGTAGAAGACGCCGCCTGTCGAGTTATCCATCTCGAAATGGACGCCGTGGAGTGCGAAATGGGCGTTCTGAAGAAAGGCCCCAAACAACACCGCCAGGTACATCAGCTTCTGCTTCGCGCCGGTGAACCACTGAAAAATTCATTTTGTGCGTTAAATTATTGCGCAAACGTTTGTGTGTCAAATTATTTGGGTATGAATGTAAATTCATCAATGATAAATTATATTTTAGCACTGAATACACTTTCAAAAGTTTAATTCAAAACCCCAATTTCAAACAGAATTCTAATTAAATAACCAGACAGCAATTCTCAACAAATTCTCGATTCTCACCTTTGTGTACGACGTGGGAAAGGCCACGGCGCACAGTCGATTCAGCGTCAAAAGGGCCACCGCTCCGTGTTGGACCCACTGCACGTAAGTTATGACGAAGTAGAAGGTCGTGGCCAGCGCCCTCCCTTCGAAGCTCATGAGCCACTGATTGTAGGCGGGGACTATGGCCCACAGGGGAATCTTCGCTCCCAGATAGACGCAGAGCAAAGAGACGCAGTCGGCTACCCCCAGAAAGGAGCACAAGGAAAAGAAGCTGGATGAGAAGGGGTGTTCCTGGCGGTTCCTCCTGATGATGAACAGGAAGGAGAAGTAGAAAGCCAGGGAGAACAGCGCCATGAAGAGCAGCAGAAAGTCGAAGAGGCCCAGGTTGCGCATAACGGCGGGTTAGGGTAGCTTGCTGTAGGTATAGGTAGCCCGGGTAGGTAGGGCCGTTCGTGGACGAACCGAACTGTCGAGAAGACGGCAGACCAATGAAACAATCGTAGATTAGTTTTCCTTGACAGATACGGAGACGCCTCAGGTGGGTCTCAGCGGCTGTCGGTAGCTTGGTCGGCGGTGAGATTAATGAGCTGAACTTTAACCGGGCTTTTACAGCCATGATTAGCGAAGGCGCCTTGGGGTGAGGCGACGCGCACAGGCGTAATTCGCTATACATTGACACGTACAGTGCGCGTACATTAGTAGCTCGAGAGCAGCTGGCGGCGTCTATACCTTCGGAACCTGTCGATTGTCGTGTGGGTAGTCCTATGTAACTCCTAACACCTTCTTGTAGTTCTAGTGACTAATTTTAGTGAGCCAGTGACATCAGCTGTAGCCGATGTCTGCTTGTTGACATTTTAATCGTACAATGTCAGAGTCAGTCTTTCGCACAAATGAAAGGAAAACCTTGACGTGTTTTCTTGTGTCATGAGTGGTATGCTTGATATATAATGTATATGTTACAGTCAATGCCCGTCTTCAGTCAATGCCCGTCTAGACGGCCATCGCCTGATGCGTCAGTCAATCCCCGTCTTTCTTGGGAAAAGACGGCCATCGCCTGGTGCACAGCGATAGCCGTCTTCCGCTCGAAAAGACGGCCACTGCCTGATGGACCAGTCAATGGCCGTCTTCAAAGTGAAAGCTGTCGTAAGCGGTAGCAGAGGGAAGGGGCACGGCCCGCCTGAGCAGGAGGTGAAGTAGATGGAGGAGCATTTATTCCGCTTGTTGTTTGCACTAAAACTCGGCCGGCGTCGCGCCTGGCGGGTCTCAGCTGAGGCTTAGCGCGACCACCAACTTCAGGGCGCGCTCCGCGCGCCCTGAAGTCGGTCACCGGTCGCGTTAAGCCTAAGCTTCGACCCACCAGACTGCGACGCCGACTGACTCTTGTGCACTGTGGGCGCAGGGCGAGCCTAAGCATAGCCTGATTTCAATGGGATATACTGTGCCGGAAACTAGAACAGAGAACGAAAAGACGGCCATCACCTGACGCATCAGGCGATTGCCGTCTAGACGGCCGCGGCCGCACCAGCTAGAGACTGGCGGTAACTTGCATTCGATTAAGATTGGATGGTACTATGTCATGTTCAAAGGCGAGAACAATCCGGTACAGGTCGAAGCAGAAAATTGTGCACAGAAGCTCCGACTTCCACACCGAGCATTTTTCACCACTTAAGCCCCGGGCCCTCCTACAGCTTAAGAGCTGGCCCAGATTTTTTTACATAACAATGTAGCACTAAGGGTGCCTACAAAAACTGTACGGCCAGAATTTTGAATTTCGCTTCCAAACAATTTTTGGGCACAATTTTTCAAAACTCGCCACAGCGGGCTAGACAGCTTTTTGTGCCACAATAAATTACAGGGTGGCCCGATCGGATCGGTTCAGCCACCATTCGATTCGTCTTGTCGAGAGCATTCGTTTGCACTCCTCACTCGTCAAGAAACTCCAACGGACGAGGAGTTACGGGCAAGAAACCAAAAATTCACAATAGATTTGAGAAAGCCTTCTGCGCAGGATGATGTATTCATTGGCATTTGTGGATGGCGTGCTCTGCGCAATAAACTTTGGTTGAGCTTTCGACGCTCAATCGGCGCCGTCGTCAGAGCCTTCTCTGTTTGGGTAATAACCATAAAATTCACAATTTCGGAAATTTCGAAAATTCCGACCCGCGGCAATGTTTTTGGTGGCAACTCTCGCGTGCTTGCACCGATCGGGCTGGAACCACTTGCATTCGACAGAGGACATAATTCCGCATCGCTAATATGTCATCAGAAAAATTTTATCTCTTCTCTAGCGTGAGCTAGAAAATAAAGTTTGACGGAGCGGAAATCGGCGAAAATGGCGCCAATTTCAAACTTCGCCCGATTTCTCCGCCGACTGCGACATTGAGACTGGTTGTCTATACAGCGTTCGAAAGCAAACATATTAGTTTATAAGTGTGCAAAATTTTGTCAAAATCGGTGCAGGTACGCGCGAGAAACGGCGCGTCGAGTTAAGTGGCGCCCATCATATTTTCGCCCTTCTGCTGCGTTTCGCCCCCCTCCCCCTCGCCCCTGGTCTGAACTCTTGACACTTCACGTCAAACGGCGCGACCTTTCAGACGCTTCTTCCCTGACAGCCCTGAGGGAAATGAAGACCAGTTCTACCAGGCCCTGCTAACCGAATGGCCCAAGAGGCACCCAAGCGGCGGCGGTGAACCCGAACCTGCCACCAACTGTGCTCTTCCAGATGTCACTCCTGCCCAGGTGCACGGTTTCCTGCTCACCTACAAGCGCAACTGTCAGTCTGCGGTGGATAACGTCGCGCGGCTCTGTGAGATTCTGAGCGAACTGGCACCTGCTGACAGCGCTGCGGCCACAACCGACACAGTAGAAAGTACAAACACCGACGTGAGCGATACCAATGAAAAGGGCTCTATGAACCGGAAATGGTGGAAGAGAAAACCGCTGAACCGACTGCTTAGAAGGAAAAGTTGAGTTGCACAGTGCGCTCCCTCGTTCACTGTCGGCTTTAGTGATGTCATTTAGTCAATTCGGTTCCATTCCTCCGATCTCAGAGTACGTGTGTTTGTCAACGCTTCTCTCAAACGAAATGCACGCGCCCAGCCTATATTTGTCAACCAGAACGCTTTGACTTGCTCTGAACACACTTTCTTGTCTGGTCTAGTCAGCAGTGTGAGCATTAGGTGTGGCATTGGCCAGTGACATAAAGGGAGTCTGCCTAGTCTTGGACATCTACATTACTATGCCAAAGAGGCCTTTTGTCCGTCCGTCTGTCTGTCTGTCTGAGTACGCTTGCCTTCCTAGCACTTCGCCACGCGACGCTTCAGCATGCGCTTGCCTCGCTAGCACTTCGCCACGCAACGCTTCAGCACGCACGCGCCAGGAAGCCAGCAGGACGCCAGCGGCGTCCCGCAGAGAAGCTCGCTCGCTTCAATCGATCGACTACAGAAAATCAATCGCTGCACGCCCAGCGTCGCCTGTTGCTGCCTGTCTTCAACGCAGGCTTTGCCTGAACAGTACGGCAATGCACGGTAGCAGAGCCTTGCAAAAGCGAACAGTGCGGCAGTGCGCGGTACAGCACAGAACCTTGCAATGTGCTATCGCAACAGAGCCGAACAGTACGACAATGCTGGCGCAGGCAATTCTAGCCGCTTCAGCGACTATTTTGCTTGCAACAGGACAGATCTTGCAACAGGACAACCGGCCCGCTCTCTAGCATTTGTTTTGCGCGCCGCTTTGTACGGCGCGTTCGCGAGGCAGTCAGCGCCATTAGCTTGCAACAGGACAGACTTTCTGCAACAGGATCGTCGCGCGAGGCGACCAGCGCCGTTGGCTCGCAACAGGACAGAGCTTTGCAACAGGACAGATTTTGCAACAGGACAAATCTTGCAACAGTACACATCTTGCAACGGGAAAATCTGCCCGCTTTCTATCATTTGTTTTGCCCGGCGCTTTGTACGGCGCGTTCGCGAGGCAGTCAGCGCTGTTGGCTTGCAACAGGACAGACTTTCTGCAACAGGACAAATGTTGCAACAGGACAAATCTTGCAACAGGACAGACCCTGCAGCAGGACAGATCTTGCAACAGGACAGACCCTGCAACAGGACAGATCTTGCAACAGGACAGATCTTACAACAGGACAGATTTTGCAACAGGACAAATTTTGCAACAGTACAAATCTTGCAACAGGATGGTCGCGCAAGGCGACCAGCGCCATTGGCTCGCAACAGGACAGACCTTCTGCAACAGGACAGATTTCGCAACAGTACACATCTTGCAACAGGACAGGTCGTGCAACAGGACAGACCTTGCAACAGGACAGATTTTGCAACAGGACAAATCTTGCACCATGACAAATCTTGCAACAGGACAGATTTTGCAACAGGACTAATCTTGCAACAGGACAGATCTTGCAACAGGACAGACGTGACAACAGGATGGTCGCGCGAGGCGACCAGCGCCATTGGCTCGCAACAGGACAGACCTTCTGCAACAGGACAGATTTTGCAACAGGACACATCTTGCAACAGGACACATCTTGCAACAGGACAGATCGTGCAACAGGACAGACCTTGCAACAGGACAGATTTTGCAACAGGACAAATCTTGCAACAGGACAGATTTTGCAACAGGACAGATCTTGCAACAGTACAGATTTTGCAACAGGACAAATCTTGCACCAACAGACCCTTCAACAGGACAAATCTTGCAACAGGTCAGACCTTGACAATGAACAGGACGGACGTTGCGGCGCGCGTGCGAGGCGACCAGCGCCGTTGGCTCACAACAGGGCAGACGTTGCAACGGACAGAGACCTTCAACAAGACAGATCAAGCAACAGGACATTGCGGCCTTTGGACGACTACATTCCATGCTATTCAGATCACAGAAATTCTTCTGCAACAGGAAGGAACGGCTAGTTTTGTTGATGGATAGATGGCCCCCAAAGGCCAAGTCGTAGACGACTCTAGTGAGTTGTAGTTGAGTAGCATTGCTAGTCTGAACGCCTCTCTGCACAAGGGTGGCGCCTAGAGTAACCATTATGAAGCATTCTGTTGAACGACACCTGCGAATCTGGACACTTCATTAGAACTTGTAGATTGGGTAACAATAAACGAGCGTCCTACGGTAAACGCAAACTTAGCACAGTGTTGTCCACGCAGAAGCCGATGAAGGCGCCGATAACCACTCGCGTAGCTTTTCCAAAACTATCAGCACGCTTACACGTTGTGAAAGTTTCAGCTAAACTACTGGCTGCGGACGGACGTTACACGGGTACGAACTTCGGCACTCTGCCAATTGCTTCAATGGAAAGTTAAGACAAGCTTTTGCTCGCTATACCTCACGAACGACGTCGACAGAGGAAGCAAAGTCCATTCGATGCAGCGCGGAAAACTGTACCAAATGTGCTACTTTCACTGCCATTGCTGAAAAGTAACTTTGCCGCCCCTCCTGTGACCTTGCCGCTTGCCTCCGTCGCTCTGTGCGTCTTTTCTCTCGGAGTCGGCGGAGCGTAGTGATCTTATGAATTTGGCCGCCGCTAGCGCAATCGGCAATCCTCGCCGACTCGCATAAGCTAGCTATAACGGTCGGTCACGCCTGCGAGAGCTTTGTCCAACTTCCGTGGCGCGAAATCCAAAAGTTCACTATGTACACAACGGTGAGTTCTGAATGAGTCCACACCAAATTACTGAATGAGTCCACACCAAATTACTGAACGAGTCCACACCAAATTACTGAACGAGTCCACACCAAATTACTAAACGAGTCCACACCAAATTACTGAACGAGTCCACACCAAATTACTAAACGAGTCCACACCAAATTACTGAACGAGTCCACACTAGTGATGGCAACTTGAAAACCGGGGTAAGTACTTGCCCGGTTTTACCCGGTTTTTATAAACCGGGTATACTAACTTGGTACTTACCCGGTTTCGTTTAGGCGTACCCGGTTTTTACTTACCCGGGTAAAACCGGGTACCCGGTTTTCTAGAAACCGGGTATACTTACTTTTACTTACCCGATTAAGCAGAAGAAGATCATAGACTAGGCGGAGATCGTAGGCTAAAGCAGGAGGAGATCGTAGGCCTGAGCAGGAGGAGATCGTAGGCTAGGCGGAGATTGTAGGCCTGAGCAGGAGGAGATCGTAGGCTAGGCGGAGATCGTAGGCCTGAGCAGGAGGAGATCGTAGGCTAGGCGGAGATTGTAGGCCTGAGCAGGAGGAGATCGTAGGCAAGGCGGAGATCGTAGGCCTGAGCAGGAGGAGATCGTAGGCTAGGCGGAGATCGTAGGCCTGAGCAGGAGGAGATCGTATGTAGGCTAGGCGGAGATTGTAGGCCTGAGCAGGAGGAGATCGTAGGCTAGGCGGAGATTGTAGGCTGAGCAGGAGGAGATCGTAGGCTAGGCGGAGATCGTAGGCCTGAGCAGGAGGAGATCGTAGGCTACATAGGCGGAGATTGTAGGCCTGAGCAGGAGGAGATCGTAGGCAAGGCGGAGATCGTAGGCCTGAGCAGGAGGAGATCGTAGGCTAGGCGGAGATCGTAGGCCTGAGCAGGAGGAGATCGTAGGCTAGGCGGGGATTGTAGGCTTGAGCAGGAGGAGATCGTAGGCTAGGTGGAGATTGTAGGCTGAGCAGGAGGAGATCGTAGGCTAGGCGGAGATCGTAGGCTTGAGCAGGAGGAGATCGTAGGCTAGGCGGAGATTGTAGGCCTGAGCAGGAGGAGATCGTAGGCTAGGCGGAGATTGTAGGCCTGAGCAGGAGGAGATCGTAGGCAAGACGGAGATCGTAGGCCTGAGCAGGAGGAGATCGTAGGCTAGGCGGAGATCGTAGGCCTGAGCAGGAGGAGATCGTAGGCTAGGCGGGGATTGTAGGCCTGAGCAGGAGGAGATCGTAGGCTAGGTGGAGATTGTAGGCTGAGCAGGAGGAGATCGTAGGCTAGGCGGAGATCGTAGGCCTGAGCAGGAGGAGATCGTAGGCTAGGCGGGGATTGTAGGCCTGAGCAGGAGGAGATCGTAGGCTAGGTGGAGATTGTAGGCTGAGCAGGAGGAGATCGTAGGCTAGGCGGAGATCGTAGGCTTGAGCAGGAGGAGATCGTAGGCTAGGCGGAGATTGTAGGCCTGAGCAGGAGGAGATCGTAGGCCTAAGCAGGAGGAGATCGTATTTCTAAGCCTAAGCCTAAGCCAAAGGCCAAGCCAAAGCCAAAGCCAAAGCCAAAGCCAAAGCCAAAGCCCTGCCTAGGCAGACCCCTTTGGACGTCCATGAAGATCTCAAACTCCCGCTTGTCCTCGTGCGCCATACCGCCTTTCTTTGCAAAGCAATCTCCCGAGCTTTGAGTCTGAGGATGAAGTACCGCAGTCCGCAGTGCACAAGTTCGTTCTTGCTATCAACCGCTCATCGTATACTGTCTTCCAGACAGCAAGTCGGTCCAAGCACACCGTGTACTATTGCCATCATTTGCCCAACCGTTCTTCGTATTATAATGTAGTGCGGCGCGCTATCGGTCGCTTCCTTTAGAGTAAGGCACAGCGTTACGTTATCTTCGCAAATTCAACCAATTGTACCGAATGCCTTTATCGCAATACCGATACTGCTGTTGGTAAATGGCAAGTCTTCTCAACGCTGAATCAATCGGCAAGCATTAGGGAGACTGCACCACACTTCTCCGTCAATTCCTTACTCATGGGTAAGGCAGCGGTGCCTAACCCCAACCTCCACAAACGCCATAACCTCGCAGGGTAATGCACCACTTTTAGCGGAAGCAGCTTCCAAGGTGCTGCTTCAGATCTACCTAAGAGCATATGAGACGTTCTCCCGAAAAGTGTAGTAAAAGTGGCCAGGTGGGGTCAGCAGCCAGAGTCGCCACCCCATACGTCTGGTAGGTAGTTAAGTTTGTAACAGAGTGCCACAGGTCCGGCCGCTCAATTCCTCCTCTGGCGGGAGTTATGACGACTTTTCTGAACCCTACACTTTCGCGGCGCGCCAGTATTTTCAACTTCCGCGGCGAATAACTACAGGTAGACAGCAGACCGAGGGCTCAAATTTGGCACACTTCTAGTACCCGACAACAACTATGTGCCACAGACGTGAGAAGTCTCTACGCTGAGCACAGCGTCGACACGGTAAGTCCGAAGAAAAATATTTTTAAGCCATTGTATCTCAAAAACGCTGGATCCGATCGGCCCAATTCTTGGCCCATCTTGTAGAGCGATCGATTCTGCATTGGATTCCGTTGAGAATAGGGTGTCCCCAAGATAGCGGTTTTTCGAGAAAATTGCCATTTTAGAAAATTGGCACACTATCTTTTCTGACGTTTCCTTAATAACTCGAAAAAGAAGCACCAATTTAATTTCCGGTTGCCGCCAGTTTATGCGCATCAACATTCTCTACAATTTGTGTCTTACGATGTGTTTCGAATTCTGCACCGATTTCGAGAAATTTCACACTTTTTGAAAAATTTTGAAAAATCGCTCTATGAATGCGTGCTGTGCGCTAATTCAAGCACACGCGGCTATTTTGACCAGCCTCGTTAACTAACCTCCATAGGGCCTACCTTTTACAGGCAACAGCTTCTGACCAATCCCTGCCGTTCGGGCTCGGCTAATGTGAGCCAGCGGACTTTGCCATTGAAATCGTCCAAAAATATTGGCAAAGTCCGCTGGCTCACATTAGCCGAGCCCGAACGGCAGGGATTGGTCAGAAGCTGTTGCCTGTAAAAGGTAGGCCCTATGGAGGTTAGTTAACGAGGCTGGTCAAAATAGCCGCGTGTGCTTGAATTAGCGCACAGCACGCATTCATAGAGCGATTTTTCAAAATTTTTCAAAAAGTGTGAAATTTCTCGAAATCGGTGCAGAATTCGAAACACATCGTAAGACACAAATTGTAGAGAATGTTGATGCGCATAAACTGGCGGCAACCGGAAATTAAATTGGTGCTTCTTTTTCGAGTTATTAAGGAAACGTCAGAAAAGATAGTGTGCCAATTTTCTAAAATGGCAATTTTCTCGAAAAACCGCTATCTTGGGGACACCCTATTCTCAACGGAATCCAATGCAGAATCGATCGCTCTACAAGATGGGCCAAGAATTGGGCCGATCGGATCCAGCGTTTTTGAGATACAATGGCTTAAAAATTTTTTTCTTCGGACTTACCGTGTCGACGCTGTGCTCAGCGTAGAGACTTCTCACGTCTGTGGCACATAGTTGTTGTCGGGTACTAGAAGTGTGCCAAATTTGAGCCCTCGGTCTGCTGTCTACCTGTAGTTATTCGCCGCGGAAGTTGAAAATACTGGCGCGCCGCGAAAGTGTAGGGTTCAGAAAAGTCGTCATAACTCCCGCCAGAGGAGGAATTGAGCGGCCGGACCTGTGGCACTCTGTTACAAACTTAACTACCTACCAGACGTATGGGGTGGCGACTCTGGCTGCTGACCCCCCCTGGCCACTTTTACTACATTTTTCGGGAGAACGTCTCATATCTATGGTTACGCAGTTGTTCCACCTAAGAGACCTACCATACTTCCTACAGCAGTACAACACACGGCACTCCACAGTACAACACACGACACTCAACAGTACAAAACACGACACTCCACAGTACAACACATGGCACTCCACAGTACAACACATGGCACCCACAGTACAACACACGGCACTCCACAGTACAACATACAGCACTCACAGTACAACACACGGCACTCCACAGTACACAACACACAGCACTCCACAGTACCACACACTCCACATTACAACACACGGCACTGAACAGTACAACACACGGCACTCCACAGTACCACACACTCCACATTACAACACACGGCACTGAACTATACAACACACGACACTCAACACTACAATACACGGCACTCAACAGTACCACGCACTCCACATTACAACACACGGTACTAAACAATACAACACACGGCACTCAACAGTACCACGCACTCCACATTACAACATATGGCACTGAACAATACAACACACAGCACTCCACGGTACCACGCACTCCACATTACAATACACGACACTCAACAGTACAACTCATGGCACTCCACAGTACCATGCACTCCACATTACAACACACGGCACTCAACGGTACCACGCATTCCACATTATAACATATACCTGAACAATACAACAAACACCACTCAATGGTACCACGCACTCCACATTACAACACATGACACTGAACAATACAACACACTACACTCCACAGTCCCACACACTCCACATTACAACACACGGCACTCAACGGCACCACGCACTCCACATTACAACACACAGCACTCCACAGTACCACGCACTCCACATTACAACACACGGCACTGAACAATGCAACACACGGCACTCCACGGTTCCACGCACTCCACTCCACATTACAACACACGGCACTCGACAGTACAACACACGGCACTCCACGGTACCACACTCCACATTGTAACACACGGCACTCCACATTACAACACACGGCACTCCACGGTACCACGCACCAACGCACAGGACTGAACAATACAACACACGGCACTCGACGGTACCACACTCCACACTTACAACACGCCGCACACACGGCACTCAACCGTACCATCTACGCATCGCTACACCAACCTTACAAACAAAAACCCTTCAATCAAATTATTAAAACAACTTGACAAGTGATTTGATATAGCGCGATATATTACGCGAAAAGGGAAAGAGAACACAAACGCACGATAAAAGCGCAGGCATTTCTCAGGCTTTGACGTCAATCGCAACGTCAAATACAAACCGCGTTTCAACAAAAACAATTACTAGAACTAAAGCCAAACTTTTGGTGCCGTGTTTCGGCGTGTATTCTCAAGACACGATCACCATTACCTAGCTCTGGGCCACGCCTCCTCAGTTGGGAACCCAGAGCGGCGCGAATCTACGGGGACGCGAGCAACCAAAGAGGGTTTGGGGTATCAGAGCAGCGACCGCGATGCACAATGAACACGACACACTCAGGCAAGCAGCCGTTCAGTAAAAGACGCTGGAGTAAATGAATAGTCTAGGTTGGAGAGACTCATACGCAGACACAATCTAGATAAGCGGCGGCGGTAGGGGGTAGCGTGGGTAGACTATTGAATGCGTATTACAAATAACTGGTGAAGGAGAAACAGAGAGAATCGAGATAACAATCTAAATCTAAATTTATTTTGTTTATGTGAAGATCATTTTAGAATTTGATTTATAATTTGGTTTATTTGATGAATGTTGCAGATGTTGTATTTAGCTAAAATTATCATGTTCGATCTACTGAATGAAAGAAAAGTTCTAACCAAAATAGTTTTCTGAAAGCCATGGTTTAGAAACGTTTTTGTCAGATTGGAACATCTATTCAAGAAATCAGCCGATTTATCACATATTCTAGCTATTCTAATCAACTGTGCAAAATATACACGAGTTCCTAAACTGCTATGAACATTTGAGTCAGAATGTAGAAATTTTTGCACTGTAAAAGGGAAATCATCGGTTTTGTCATACAGACTAATGAGTAGTGGGGAGAGAGTGATGTTTAAATCTAGGTATGGACAATAGTTGTCACTTTGATTGGTTCTTTTGAAAGTTAAACAAGCTGGGTACATGTCAGTGAATAACGCAGTAAAGTCATAAGGTTCTTTTCCAAAGACTACCAGGTCGTCGATGTACCGTGCAGCAAGTATGATGTGTTTTAGTTTGTGGCTATTTACACTGCATGTGAAATATCTATATTCAATAGCTGATAATGTCAGGTCTGCTAACATTGGAGAACAGCTTGAACCCATTGGAATTCCCTTTGTCTGTTTAAAGATGTAGTGGCTATATGTTGCATATGATTCTTTGAGAACCAGGTCAACCAGTTCTTTGATATCAGTTTTAGTAAAAGAAAGACAATTTTCTTTCTTTTCCTTGGTATAAAATGCCTTTTTGTATCCAATAGTGACATACTCATGGTTACCATTTTTAAACAGAAAATCAGTAAGGCAGTATAACTCCTTCTTGACAGTGTCATGGTCAAAGGTTGTAAACAGACTGGTAAAATCAAAGGAGGCAACATATTTAGCTGACACACATTTCGTTTTATTTTTGACTGAATTCAAGAATTCTAGGCTACTGTTTGTTGACCAAAACAATGTCTTGCCAGTTCTGTTTTCGATTACGTTACAATAATTCTTCAGGTGTGTTCTAAAGAGACTTAGTATTTTGTGTAGGGTAGCAGTAACTTCTTGTAAGCTGGTTTGCTTTGCTGATGCTATGAATCTGTACCCATATGGTGTTTTGTGCATTTTTGGTATCATATGAATTTTTGGCAAATATTCATTATCACTTTTCAGTTTTGTGCCATAATACTTCACAATCTGCTTGTGTCTATTTATTATGTCTTGTTGTGTTTCGTTTGCTACTTTGTAGGTTTGGTTCCCCTCAACATTCAGAGAATTCATGACATTGTCATAGCTTATACCAAGTTCATTGCTTAGTACATTGATGTAGTGTTTTTTGCATGTAAAAACATAATTGTTCGCTGCTTTATCTGCAGGTGTAATAACATATTTTCTATGTAGCTTGGTAAGTTCTTGTTTCATCTGTTTGTCAAAGTGATTGTCTGTTTGTTGTTGACTAAACCTTGACAAAAATATTAACACACGGCACTGAACAGTACAACACACGGCACTCCACAGTACCACACACTCCACATTACAACACACGGCACTGAACTATACAACACACGACACTCAACACTACAATACACGGCACTCAACAGTACCACGCACTCCACATTACAACACACGGTACTAAACAATACAACACACGGCACTCAACAGTACCACGCACTCCACATTACAACATATGGCACTGAACAATACAACACACAGCACTCCACGGTACCACGCACTCCACATTACAATACACGACACTCAACAGTACAACTCATGGCACTCCACAGTACCATGCACTCCACATTACAACACACGGCACTCAACGGTACCACGCATTCCACATTATAACATATACCTGAACAATACAACAAACACCACTCAATGGTACCACGCACTCCACATTACAACACATGACACTGAACAATACAACACACTACACTCCACAGTCCCACACACTCCACATTACAACACACGGCACTCAACGGCACCACGCACTCCACATTACAACACACAGCACTCCACAGTACCACGCACTCCACATTACAACACACGGCACTGAACAATGCAACACACGGCACTCCACGGTTCCACGCACTCCACTCCACATTACAACACACGGCACTCGACAGTACAACACACGGCACTCCACGGTACCACACTCCACATTGTAACACACGGCACTCCACATTACAACACACGGCACTCCACGGTACCACGCACCAACGCACAGGACTGAACAATACAACACACGGCACTCGACGGTACCACACTCCACACTTACAACACGCCGCACACACGGCACTCAACCGTACCATCTACGCATCGCTACACCAACCTTACAAACAAAAACCCTTCAATCAAAATACGACAATGTACCTGAATGAGACCATACTGGCCTCTCGTCTTCCTTCCTGTCTCTTCCCCATGTGGCGACCTGCGGTACCGTGACCCGAAGCACGTCTTGTATCCCGCAGCTGGCTTGGCCTCCGTCTGCCGAGTTGCTCGCTCGGTCCACTCATAACGGCACTCCATCGACATACGCTATCCAGGCGTATTACACAAGTGGGCGACTAGAGTGCAATGTGCCACGATGCTTACCCAGATCGCCAGATTCCATGCGAACAAATCGTGCAAGGGATGCCACACGTGCAACACAGATACGACAGGAAGCGCCGCGCCAATTCTAAGCGCGCTAGAGACCTAGCTAGAGTACTGTACCCGATCGCGAGCCAATGCAGTAACGCGAAGAGACGCGCGCCGAACAAAGAACAACAAAATATGTTCGACTTGAAATGAAAGCACCCGATGTAGGTAATGATGTAACAGAAACCAACTGAAAGACACGTAGATCGCATGCGTGCAAGCAAGCAGTCAAGCAATCTTGCGTTTCGCCCGGAGTCTCTCTTCTTCGGCCAGGCCGATCCACTTCAAAACACTCAGCAACAGTTCGTGCACGCATACGGACGTGCAATATCGGCCGCGCACCCTAGTCGCCCTTAACTTTCGCTCTCACAATTCACACCGATAATTGGCTCCCTCTCACACCCACAGACTCTTCCACTCGCTCCCACTCGCAGTGGTCGGAGAGCAGCTCTTCCTCCCTCCACTTGTCCAAAGGTGTCATTAACGAATCACACAGGAATGGCGCACAGAGGTCGCCACTTGACACAACACGGTTGGTCAAAGGTCTATTCTCTACGAATGTGGCGCGCATCGTAAACAGTTGGCGGCGCCTTCTTCAGAAGACTTCTTCTGTTCCTTCCAGTGCAGTAGTAGCAGTAGTTGTCCTTCGCCTCCCTGGGGCTCTCGCCTCAGGCAGTCAGTCAGTCGGCTGGAAGGGAAGCTTCCACGTCCCCCATCGCCCATGGGCAGACAGAGTTCCTGGTAGTTTCCCATCGACGGGGCGTGGGGGGGGGGGGGGGGGGGCGCCCGGCCCCCGCCGATGTGGAGCAGATGAAGTTTCATGTCGTTCCCACACGTAGGTAGGGAAGTTGTGGAACTCGTGGAGGGATCCCTGAATACAGTGCCACTTCACTGTAACTACTAGGGTGACTTAGCTTTTGTGGCGGCGCCGCCAGGCCCTAGCCAGATGGCCTTGTGGTTGTATTCAATCGTCGACTGGTGTCGCCCCCCCCCCCCCCCTTTCCAGGGAAACAACTCTGGCGGAACGACACCCCACACAAGCGAAAGGTTACGGCACCTCACCCTTCCGCCAATTTATCATGTACAGTGACTCCCGAGACAGCAATAGCATGAATACAAAGTGCCAAAGACGGACCAACTTCTGGATACTGGAGTGGGCCGTCCGTCTAGGCGTCCAGAAGAGGAGGGAGCAATAGGCAGTCAGGCGCTTCTTGGGAATGGCAGAGGTCCCTGCGGTGCTGCACGAACGAACCTTCTGGCATGCCAGTTGGCGGCCTGTCAAAGGAATGCCAGGTGGGAGGTCTGTCAAAGGAAGGGGGCAAGTAAACCTCCGCCAAATGGGTCAATTAGTGCTCTTCCTCTGCACTGTTGGGCTGGGTGGGTGGGTGCGGTGCAATGAATGTTGCCGATGGAAACTTCCCCCTTCCCCCTGCTGTGATGATGACTGAGTATGAAATCATCCCCCCCCCCCCCCACCCTTGCAGGCAGGCACGTCTTAGGGCTCAGCAGCTTCATCGAAGAATTCATCAGAGGTGCAGGTCACCCGTGTAGAGGAGGGCAGAGAGAGGGTGATGATACCTATACATAGCTTAGAACTTCAGAAATCAGAGGGGCAGGCGTTTCACGGACCCAGAAGCCGTTCATAGAAGAGTTCAAACAGCGCTCACAGTGCTTGAGGTGCGTCCCAGCGTGTCCTACGAGCTTCGAGGAAGGGAGAAGACAGCGCGGCTGGCGCAGTGAAGTGAAAACGTCGAACTCGAATCGAATCGCATCAAAGTCCCCTTCAGTCGCCAGCGTCTGCGCGCTTTGAGGGTCAGCGTCCGCCGTCCGTGCCGTCGAACGTAGAGCTGCAGCAACAGCGCTTTCTTCGGGGCGCAGCAAAAGCGCGTCGGCGACTCCGATCCTCCGGCGCTTCTTCCCTGCAGTCTGTCTGTCGCAGAATTTCAGCAGTCGACAATCTTCCTTCGTGCAAACTAAGAACGCAAACAATGTCATTGCTTACCAGGTTCTCGCTCGAGTCCGTCCGCTAAGACCCCGCTATTTCTGACAGTGCGTACTCTTGGAACTGGCGACGAATTTCAATTTCAATAGATACATTTGTCGTAACAAAGTCGAGACGTTGCAGATTGCAGGGTGACAATATTCACTCAATTTCAATTTCCGAATTTGATTCGAATTGACGCGGTACGATTGAAGGGCATTCGCGGAACAGACAGCCAGTGCATCATTGAGGTGATCACGACCTGATATGGCATGAGCTAACCAAATACAGCATAAGTTAGTAAGGTAAACACGCAATAACACAAGGTGACTAACACAAGGGCGCGGTGTAAATCGCGGCGTGAAACCTACCCTTCTTTGCGCGTTCATCGCCTGCGCACACGAAACACAGTGAACGCCTCGGCTACTGGTCCTTTGCATCGTAAATAGACATGTTGCTCCCTTTGCGCTTGTTTCCGCTTGTTGGCGCTGGTGGCGAAACGCATACATACGCGTCTAAAGTTTGAATACGCGGTACAACAGTATGTTATGCCCTTACAGTAGCAAAATACGGTCGTGCTGAATTTGAAAATCTTGGGACGATTCCTATAAAAAGGCGCGTTGAATAAAATCCATGCTGTTACCATCGAATGGGTTTGAAAGAAAACGTCATGCCCAATCCAAAGACCACAATGCACAGATAATAAATACTCACTGCGAACAATAATTTCCTTTTCAGATACATTTTGCACATATCGTTGCGTCGGTCGGCCCTTTGTTTCAATCTTCATCACAGTTCAGTGGGAACGCGTCTATTCTGCGAATGCCCTTCAATCGTACCGCGTCAATTCGAACCAAATTCGGAAATTGATTGAATATTGTCACCCTGCATCGTCTCGACTTTGTTACGGCAAATTTATCCATTGAAATTGAAATTTGTCGTCAGTTCCAAGAGTACGCACTGTCATAAATAGCGGCATCTTAGAGGACAACCCGAGAAGCCGGTAGGCAATCGCATGCGCGGTGGTTTGAAAGCGTGACTATTTTGTGGGCTTTGGTATTCTACAACTACTCTGATCTCCATTGTTTCTTGGTGCGCTCTGAGCTTGAACAAAGTTTGTCCTTGTCGACTGAATTTTGTGTGCCAGACAGCCTGTAATCAAGTGCCTTCAACAGAGTCTATCGTCGTATTGTGTTGTTGAGAATGATTATTTGTTAATTTATATTGTCATTGCAGACCTGCAGGGCCGACCACAGTGATGGCGTCCTCAGGCGGCAAGGACAAAGACGACCCCAGAAGAAGAGAGGAGGACGAGGAGGGCTCGCCAGCCGACCAGATGGCCACGGGAGTGAGTCTTTGTTTACTGTTTGTTTACAAATCAATTCTTTCTCGAGTAGGCACTCACTGAACGTTGCGTTTGTTCACTGCGCGTTGTTTTGTGGTTTGCTGTCTCTCTTCCTCCGATCAATCACACTTTGATGCTTGAAGACAATAGGCGCCGTGAGCTGAGAAGAATATTCGATTTGCAGGCCGGTGCAGCGGCAGCACCGGCTTCCCACGTGCCCGGCGGCTTGGCGGAGCAGGAGGAGCGGAGCAGCGACGACGACAACGACCACAACGACGGACGCAGAAGAAGGGGCGACGACGACGACGACGGCAAGCGGCGGCCTCGTCAGGTGGGTCTCTATGAGTGATTTCTGCTGGTGTCTGAAAGAGCTCTGCTTGATCGATTCGATGCGATTGGGTTCTTTCGTCTGTACGCCTGTCTGTCTTTCTCTGCCTGTCCCTTTGACAGTCCTAAACAAACCGTGCTTCTCTCCCCCGACGCGATCCCCACTCCCATCTTGCTTCTAGTCCTTGGCTCAATGTTGGTACCACTTGACACCCTGTAGAAGTTTTCAAGCCTTTACATAGCTGGTCGTGATCCACTGAAAGCAACCTCAGGCGGCCAGACGCCAAAGGGCGCATTTTCTGCCTTTACTGCATTGAGAGTGTCATTTCAAGCCTCTGGATTGCAAAGTTCTGTGAGTAGTACCTTCTAGTTTGTGTAAGAGCGCTTGCGACCTCCAACACCTCGCTGAGATTCATCAGAAGCGTTCTTGGAACAACGAAGCTCCAAGACTCAGTTGGCTGGGCTCTCTTGCGAAGTGGCACTGAATGAATAGAATGTTCTGCTTTCTCATCCACCGTACCCTTCCCTTGGCTTCTTCCGGTCAAGAAGATCCTTCTTCCACTCTCGCCTCTGGCTGTGCCTTATCTGTTGCGTCGCCGAATACCCGGCAGGTGTTCGAGGCCGCTTCTCAGTAGGAAGAACTAACGTTTGTACGGTAGGTGTGGAACTCCTCGCCCCCCCCCCCCCCCTTCCGCGTCAATTGGCGACTCACCACCCGATGACTGAGTTGCTACTCAGGCGTGTATGTGATTGCGCTCTTACATTTGTCTCAGCTAACCAGAGAGTCACCCAGTGTCGACGCGTGCAATCGTAATGGCGGTCTCAGGAGTAGAATGCCCACTGAATTGGCAAAGTCGCAGTCATTCAGAGCTTCTTTCCAGACACTTCAGCAGTTCTGCTTTCCTGTCCTCTGGTCGAGCGCCGCGACGCTTCTGCAGGACTCTCTGCCACCCACACGAACTCGTCTTCTTCTGCGCATTTGGAAAAAAAGAGAAACACCGGCGCACCCTTAGGCATGAGGCATGAACTTCATCCATCCAGGCGCCTTCTTAGAGCCATTTTGGCGCCAATATCGGCTTCTGACTGTGTGCCTTTGAAGTGGTTTGACTGAAGCCCCATTCCCATGGGTATCTGTGAGAGAAGGCGGCTGGCTACCACCAAAAGCTCTGCAGAGGTCGCTTGCATGCTTCTCACATCACTCTAGTAGCTTCCCATTAGGTCCGGCCGCTCGCTCCGTTGCCTACACGGTGTCTGTGAATTTCTGTCTGATCGTTGATTGGCTGGCTTTTGTCTGAGAGTGAAAGGCACCGCGGCGCACAACAACACATTCTCGCCTTAGAGTATGGCACGGCGCACCTTTTATATGGACCACCCACAGGCGCGATGTCGAGAGGCGTTTGGGATGTGGATGGATATCTTCTCCCACTCGCAGAAATGACTGATACTAATTGAAAACGGCTCTCGATGTCGCCCACCTTGCTCTCTGTAACTCTGTCACTTTCGATGAGAAATACTCTGAGTCCTTTGACGTTTCAGAGTCCGACCCCCAGTCAGCCCGGGACCACGACGACGACTCCCTACATGACGGTGAGTGAGTGGTGCAATTTACGATTGCTACTCCTCTTACATCCCATATGTATCTCTTGTCGTCAGGACGCCCAGAGGGAGGCCGCCCTCAACAGGCAGCGGAGCACGGCGTCGCGCATCTTCGGCGGCGGCGACGACACTCCCCCCACGCGCTCCCAACTCGCCAGACCGCCCATTCGCCCGGCCACGACTGCGCCCACTCAGGTGAGCGCACTGATTGGACGCCTACTTTTCTCTTGATTTGGTCACTCGCTCTGGATTTGATTGCGTATGCACTTGCATACAGTAAGACGCCATCTCCATTACAATTGACCACAACATTCAGCAGCGGCAGCTGACGACGGCCAGCGTGGCGAGAAGCGACGACGACCACGACGGACAGAGAGGGACGGCGACGATGACCCCCATGACGGTAGGAAACTTGTCGTGTGTAGAACCTTTCGTTCGTCGTACCGTACCACCAACCACAGGCGGAGCAGCGACGGCGCGTGGAGCGGCGCGACCTCCGCTCCAACTTCCAGCTCGGCGACGACGGCGCGACGCCCTACCCCCCGCAGCGGCAGCGGGCGCAGGCAACGGCGGCGGCGACGACCGAGCAGGTGAGAGAATCAATGCTGTCTGTGCATACAGTTTGTGTTGGGAATGGCTGTCTAGATGGGGTGGGGGGGGGGGGGGAGGGCTCAATAGTTTCCAATTTGATTCTGTGTGGTACGGCCGTCTGTGAAGTTTTGGCTTTCTCATAATATTTTCTGATTGTTCACCGAGATACGTTACGTGAGAGAATTCTGGCGAAGCTTGGACTCAAAATTGCACTTGTTTTGTCTGCAGGCTGGGGCCAGCGGCGGCACCAGCGCCAAGAAGCAGCAGCAACTGGACAAGGACAAAGAAAAGGACAAAGAAAAGGACAAAGAGAAAGACAAAGAGAAAGAGAAGGACAAGGACGGCGACTCGGTTGGTGAACGGAACCTGACATTGTCCTATGCATTGCTGTGATGAGGATGGACTGTGGAGTGTTACCTCTGAGCGAGCACACCGAGTGCCGAGTGGATGACTACTGTAGATCTAAATAGAGGTGTATCTCCACCTTCTACCGTTTCCACTCCAGCCTCAAGCGTCGCCCAGACACGCGGCCGGCGGTCGGCGATCGCCCAGAAGGTCCCCCACCGCCGCAGACACGGTGGGTGTTTGCGCACCACTTATTTGGATCTGACGCGTTGACAAAAGTCCCTATCTCTCTCCCACCCTCCCTTCAGGTGCTTGGATGGGCGTCGGAGGCGCGGCGCGGTCTGGCGCCCAGCGCCGGCTTCGCGGCCCTCTTCGGCCTCGCCCCCACAAGAGACGGCGCCCAGCAGCAGCAGCGACCGATTCAGACCCCGCCTTCTACCGCCGCGACCTCGACAACGACGACCACGGACGGCGGCGGGCGCAAGAGAAGGCACGACGACGACGATGACGACAGACAGGTAGCCCAGCATTGCTGACTACTGTATCTAACTTGGACTTCACTCCGTCCACTTACGCACACTGTCTCGCCGATTCGACTCAGGCGGCGGCGGCCAGTAGTCCCAAGGCGCCCCCCACCCAGCCACAGCCACAGCAGGAGGAACCCAGGGCCGGACCCAGCCACGTCGGCGGCGGCACCGACGACAGGGTCAGTTATCCCACTTGTAGTGGTAGCCTACTATGCGCGAACCTACAGTACAATATACCGTAAATCCTCCAATAGGCGCCCACCTTTTGTAAGCACTGGAAGTACTACCACTTCCATTTGTGCTCTGTGACCATTCCTAGTACAAAGATTATGCTACCTATGTCAGCACTACTACTAATTGCAGGTATTCTGATCAGAAGCAATACAGTTTCCGTCAAAAAGCTACGCAGATGTGCACAAAAATGTGACAGCAACGGGGAAATTTGGTGAAATATTGGCACTCCGGAGGGGTCGAGATAATAAGCGCCCCCCTCGAATAAGCGCCCCTCCTAGAGGTAGGTTGAAAAATAAGCGCCCAGGGCGCTTATTGGAGGATTTACGGTAGACATCGATTCGCGTCTAGTCCCTTTTGGAGTACGTTCTTTCTCTGTTGTGCGCACGAGACCACTGTGAAAGCTATTGTGCGCGCTGTTGCAGCGGGCGGCCATCATGCAGGGCTTCTCCCCGCCCAGGGCGGCCTCCAAGAGGAAGGAGAAGGACGCCGCGGCAACGTCCGCCTCTCCCCCCAAGGTCTGTGACTACTGCTTGGATTTCTTTTTGAGTGAGACGCTGAGACCTGCGCTTGCGAATGGATTGCTAAGGTACTTCGCACAGTGTCGTTTAGTCCAGAAGTGAGCTGAACGTTGAGTGGGTCTCTCATTCCTCTGTCTTCAGTTCAAGAAGATTGGTTGCTCTCTGTCAGGCGCCCAAGAGAGGCGGCGGCAGAGGAGGCAGAGGGGGTAGAGGAGGAGGAGGAAGAGCCAGAGGAGGAGGAGGAGGGGAGCGGCGGCAGCAGCGACCCCAAGCGGCCCCCGCCGCCAACGACCTGACCTTCACGCTGCCGGGCCCCTTCGCCCCACCCGCCAGCAGCACCCCTCTCGACCCCCTGGACCACACTCAGGTGCTCTCCTACGCTGCGTCTCTCTCCACCTATGTGCGCGTAGTGCTGGTAGGTACTTACTCTGTCAGAGGTGCTTTCATCCACCTTCTCTTTATACCATCACGCACATTCTCCTCACTTCCACTGGGAACTTTGGGTAGGTGTTGCATCCTACCAATGTCTCTCGCGTGTCTTCAGGAGGAGGGAGAGAGCGAGGCCGCTCTGGAGGTCGAGACGACGCAGGGCGCCAGCGGCGGCGGCTACGTGGACCCCGGGCTGGAAGTGGAAGAGGAGGAGGAGACGGCTCTCTCGCCCGGCCACGACAGCGACGGCGGCGACACCGGCGAGCGCGCCCCCTCCCCACAGGTAGAAGAAGGTGCCCCATCCCTCCCTCCCTCCCTCCCTCCCTCCCTCCCTCCCTCCCTCCCTCCCTCCCTCCCTCCCTCCCTCCCTCCCTCCCTCCCTCCCTCCCTCCCTCCCTCCCTCCCTCCCGCCCTCCCTCCCTCCCTTCCCCCCCCCCCCCAACGGAAAGATCTTGCATGCGAGAGGACCGCGACGATGCTATGCTTGTTATAGGCCGGCACCTTCGTGATCGCTTCGCCGGCGGGCCAGCCGCAGCAGCAAGACGACGAGGAGCAGGAAGAAGAAGCGGCGCAAGAGCCGGCCGACGCCGGAGGAGAGCAGCCGCAGCAGGACGACGACGGCAACGACGGCGAAGTGGGCATGCTGCTCAGGTGTGTTGTCTCGTGAAGGACTCGCGCCAAGTTGTATCGATCCTGCTAGTTGGAAGCGTATTGTGACAATTACTTCAGACGGTTGAGAGTGAGTCGTTTTCTACTGTCAAGGTAGATTACTCGAGACATCCGACACACACTGCTACTAGACTAGGGTATCTGAAGCCGGCTCCCTATCTGCCCTTGGCGTCTGAAACTACCGCACTGGCAAACCCTGACATCTGAAGGATGAAGACGTTATGTCCTTGAGCCGTACACCTTTACTGATGATACTGAGGTCTGTAGTGATACTTGAAGTGATGAAGAGTCAATTGCAGGATGGTCGCCGAACGCGACGCGCGCATCGCCCATCTGGAGGCCCAGCTGGCGGCTCAGCAGCAACAGCAACAGGCGCCGCCTCAGCCCACTCCGCTGGAGCAGATGCAGGCCCAGATGGCGCAGCTCCTGCAGCAGATGGCGCTGCTTCAGCAGCAACACCAACAGCTGCAGAATCAACAGCAGAATCAGCAACAGCAACAGCAAAATCAGCAGCAGCACCAGGTACTTACCAGCGTCATGTTTTGCGATTTTCTGTTCTACTTCGCTGCACGGCGTCATGTCTCGCGTTGCTCTTTCAGAATCCCCCCATTCTGCAAAATCAACATCTGCAGCAGCAAGCCCACGTCGACCCCTGGCAGATCCACCTGCACAATCAGCAGGTGAAGGGGAACCTCCTCTGTTTGGCGTGTTGCCAGCGCTGTGCGCCGCCACACTCATAATGCCTTTTCCTCTCTTGCTTCAGGCCAACAACCAGCTGCACATGCGCTACCACCAGGTATGGATGTCATTTGGAAGACTGGCTGTATTGTCACTCGAAGCCTGTTTCTTTCTAGGCGCACGCCCACGGCTACCCGAACCCGGGCCTGCTCTACCTCAGACGCCCGGCCCCCACCAGAGCCCCCGGCGATAGGCCCAACGGCAGACGCAGCGGCTATTGTGAGCGCTTACATTCACTGTGCTACTCTTCCTGAGCCTCTGAAACGTCCCACTTGTTCCCACAGGGTGCCCCTTCTGCCTGGAGTGCGGCAAGGTGGGGGAGTTCAATCTCTACCTGAACCCCTCCACCCTCCAATCCCACTGCAAGAAGGTCCACCACTTGGACCTGCGCACCGGACACGTGCGCAACTAAGAGACGCCACCACAACTACAACCACCACCACCACAGCAGCAGCAGGTGCGACATCCGTCGGCTTTCTTCTTCTGCAACACCGTCTGAACTGTTGCGCCCCCTGACTGAACACTTGGCAGTGACATCTGCAGGATGTGAAACGGTCGACTGACTGGACGCCTGCGTGTGTGCGCGTTGCGTAATTGCGTCTTTTCCCTTGTTCAGCAGCCGTCTTCTTCTTCTTCTTCGCCCCCTCTCCGCCCCCGCAGTAGCCGCTCCACCACCCCACAGCAGCCACCACCCACCACTTCTACTGCTACTACTACTGCCGATTATGGTTGGCCCACCACCACCACCAACAGCAGCAGCAGCAAATGGAAGGGCGCGGCGGCTTGACTCCTCTTGTAAGTGTGGGGGCTTCAGTGGTTGCTGCGAGTCGTTGAATGGTCTGACAGTCTGACTGAACCGCCAGTTGTCTTGTCGATCGGCGTCTTCCTTTGTCAAAAGTTGCGCAAATCGACAGAAGTGAACGTAGGCTCTTCTTGACTGACGGCTGCAACTGCGCTGCTTTCGATTGTGGCATTTGAAATGGCCTTGCTTTTTTCGCCCGGCCTCAGCCGGGCGAACCCCTACGAGAGCTTATCGTGCGTGCGTTCGTCCGTTCGTGCGTCCGTCACGCTCTCAGATCTCGGCGTCGGTAAGTTGTAGGAAGGAGATCTTGGGCTCTACGGAAAGGTCTTGACTCACTGATCATTCAGCTAAGAGACTTCGAAATTCAAAAGTTTGAATTGCGCGCGCTACAGTAACCCGAAGGTCAAAACGGAAAACGGCTGTAACTCGCTCGTCGTAAGTCGTAGAGCGGCGCGCGATAGGTCAACTGAAAGGTCTCGACGTGCGCTTTCGCTTGGCATTACAAATTTTCTTAATTACGCAAACACGCAACACGAAAAGCGACATTCTCGCGTTTTTAGCGCGGAAATCGCTCTAACTCGCTCAGCGTGCGTCGTAGGGAGACGATCTTGGGTTGGTTGGATAGCTCTCGACTCACTGATCATTTGTTCTTCTATTGGTCGAAACTCAAAAGTTTGAATTTCGGGAGCTACAGTAACCCAAAGGTTTAAAACGCGAAATTTGTCTAACTCGCTCGTCTTCCGTCATAGAGAGACGATCTTGAGTTCGTTGAATAGGTTTCGGCACACTGATAATTCCGTTAAGAGAACTCGAAATTCAAAAGTTTGAATTGCGCGCGCTACAGTAACCCGAGGGTTCAAACCGCAAAACGGCTCTAACACGCTCGTCTTACGTCGTAGAGCGGCGTGCGATAGGTCAACTAAAAGGTCTCGACGTGCTCTTTTATTTGGCGTAAAAATTTGTTAATTACGCAAACACGCACCACGAAAAGCGACATTCTTGCGTTTTAGCATAGAAATCGCTCTAACTCGCTCAGCGTGCGTCGTAGAGAGACGATCTTGAGTTGCTGGATAGCTCTTGACTCACTGATCATTTGTTCTTCTATTGGTCGAAACTTAAAAGTTTGAATATCGCGAGCTACAGTAACCCAAAGGTTCAAACAGCAAATGGGCCCTAACTCGCTCGTCTTACGTTGTAGAGCGGCATTCGTTCAATCGTTTGAAAGCTTACGTGGAGGCAGTTGTTGAACGGTCATTCCTAAAGAAATACTTTTGTTTTTTAAACCCTTGTCTTACGAACAACTTTGTCTGCTAAAAAAATTAATCCCGGGCGATCCCAATGTTGCCTTGCAACAACCGCTCAGAAATGCGTGCCTTGCTCAAAAAATTAATCCCGGGCGATCCCAATGTTGCCCTGCAAGAACCCCTCAGAAAGGAGCGTGTCAGAAGTAGCGCATGAATAGTGGGCTCCGGGCG